>APFE030009195.1:8907-59669 GCA_000404065.3 Pinus taeda
TTAGGATTGCGACTCGATCGCAAGATTATGGTAGTAAAAGTCCTGTTGATGGTAAAGAAGCAGAATCTTCCCATTCGAACCCATCAACCTCAGCTCCTGGTTCCGATCCACTATAGATTGAGAAACTTAATCCAAACTTAGTAATCAAACCACCTGCCAAGGGTATACTTTGAAAGTATGCTTTCAATCCACATGCGAGAGCAGCTCAAAACTATAACATTGTTGAGGATTTAGCTGTTTCACCTGTTATCACTCAGGTTGTCCCTAGGCTCCTATTAGGGATACAGCCGAGGTAACCAAAAACCAATCTTCTGATTGCAGGTTCTAGCCCACCTGCAATCGGAGAGGGCTCTCTCCTTTAGATTCAACCTTAGTTGATCTAGATTCAACCTTAGTTGATGATTTTAGGCTAGCTTTCTAACTTCAAGGGAATGTTGACTGTGATTGGAAGGAAGGTAGGATTCTTGAGTAAAGAGGCACATTAAGGTGTTATAAGTTCTGAACCATTGGGCATGGAGTCACAGATTGAGGCATGCGAGTGTTTTCTTGGTCACAAGGGGATACGGAGTGGGATAGCCACGCAGGATACAATATTCAGTCTGCTCAAAGTATGGACTGAATATCAGGGATGAAAGGCAAAAGAGAATCATTTCATCATGCTGACAAAGGGGAGAAGTGGATGAGTGGGATCCCGGAGCAGTTAAGAATTCCAAAGACATGCACTCATATACGAAAGAAACAGGGTAAACTAGAGCATTTAAGAATTCTAGCTCATAACTGTTTTAGCAGAAAACATCGAAAAGTGCAGGAATTGAACTTAAGGTGTACTTAAACAAATCTTAAGCTATTCTTTTTTCCTGCAACTTAGAATGGCGGAAAGATGATAAAAACATAAAATAAACAGTGAGGAAGAACACTTACTAGATCATGCAGAGACACAGGAATTCCGTGATCATTCCTTGGCCCAGAGAAAACAACAAGTTGTTTCGCAATCCATGCTTTCAACAATCTTTGATTATGAAAAATATGACAGTTACAGTGCGAGTCTTTACTCAGAGAAAATTTCTGGAAAGAAACTGACCAACAACTACTACTACCAACCAACCAACCCTTTACAATATCGCTTCAGGTGGTATTTATAAACAAAATATCAGGAAGACATCATTACAAGTGACCATGACAGGTCTGCTTAGAACTCTTCAAAAATCTAAATTCTTTCTGGAAATAAATGCAAGTAAATCTTTTTGGCTGCGATGGGGGCAGCTGAATCGGAACAGGTGACGAGGTGGCTGTTGGGGACCAGATGCATTGCTGCTGAAGTGAATGTGCTTTGGGGCTGCAGTTCGGCTTTGGTGCGAATTGAATGTGCAATTATTATGATTTGAGAGCATCAAGTGATTTTGCTCTCCTCCTATGGATCTGCTGGAAGATATTCAATTTCTCTTGCTTTGGGCCGCTGCTCAAGATATTCTCTGATACACTTTGCCGCTACATTGATGATTTATGCCGTCGACTGATACTCTTTGACATGCTTGAAGCCTGCTGATTTGATCTGATACACTTTGAACTCTGTGAATGATCTATTGTTGTCTTTAAACCGGATCCTTTGGCACGATTGGGAAATTTCGGGCTTTTTCGGCGCGCAGTTGGTTCGGCAATCAGAAGATTCCCTGATGATTCCTCGAAATGGCCTATTTCCCGTAGCGATGCACGAATAGCGCTTCGCTATTCGCGTAACGAAAACTGCCTCTGTTTCTTGATCTGGAGCTCCGAAGTGCGACTTTTCTCCTTGCGCGAAGCTTTTTCGGCTTTTCTGGCTACTGACGTAAGCACTGCGTCGGCTGTACGGCGGATGACGTCATCAGTGGGTCCCTGGTAAAGTGCGACATGGTGGGGTACTGGTGGACTTTGGTGAAGAGACTCCGATGCGATATAGCGATATCGCGTCGGCGGGGAAAGAGGGGGGTCATTGGGTGGGGTGTGTGGTGCTTGCGATTGACGATATGCGATATCGCGATATCGCATCGGGGGAGACGGAGAGGTGAACAGACTGGACATTCGGCGCTTGCGATCGCCGATCGCCGATTTCGCAATGTCGCATCGGCGGGGAACGGATGGGCAATGTTTTGCATGAAAGCGAGAGTGCGAGGTTGCGACGCGAAAATGGTTTTGAAGGGGGAAAAAGGCAAGTAAGTGGGTGGGAAGGGCCTTTGAAGTTTCGGAAGGGGTCCGAATACTTCGGGAATTTTATACTTAGGAAGAAGTCCAAAGTATGCGAAGTGGTTTCAGAGGTTGGGTTATTGCTTAGTTTATGATAAACTAAGCAATTCCCGGGGCTTGCTATGGTTATTTTTCAACCAGGGGGAGGGAATATTACATAGGGGAATTTACTTAATATTAATACGAGAACGAGGAACATAGGGAGCTACATAATAATGTTAGTGTTTAGTGTGGAGGTGGCAAGAAAGCGCTAAGTTCGGGGGAAACTTAGGCCGTTGTGGGGGGGAAGGACCATACTTCGGGAGAAGATATGGAACAACTTTGAGCAAAGCAGATCTTTACTCAACCAAAGTGATGAAGATGATGAACTAAAGAGGTGTCAAGCAGATCTTGACCTCTTTTTGGTGATGTCAGTTAATGATTGGGGGAAAGCAGAGAAGGGGAGTTAGTTATACCTCACTTGACCCTTTTGCTTACAAATCTTTGCTGATTATGTTCTGCATGATATGATACCTGCAAACTTGGAACTTGTCAGCAATTCAACAGCCTCAGAACTACCTACCCAGCCTACTTCCTAGCATTTTTTCTTATTTTTCTTGGGGGTGCACTTAGACTTGCAAACCCATCATACATTTTCTTTTGATATCTTCCTATCTACATACTACCCTTATTTCTTCCAAAGCCCAGATTAAACTGTTGGACTCTTCTATTTCTCTACCTATCTAAGAGTCTACCAAGATTAAACTGTTTGGACAGACTTACAATCTCTATATTCTAAAACATGAAATTTAAACCTAGGGAGACCAAGATTAAACTGTTTGGACCTCCCTTTAACTAAAGTAGCGATACCAGGAAAATTTTACAAAATTTGAAGGCAATTGAATGAATCTTGAAGTAGCCCTCTTCATTTGGAGACTGTTTGAGCAAATATGGAGCATTGCAGCAAGAAAAGTACGACATATTTGGCCCGTGAAATGCCAATCATGAAAAATGAATACCTGCTGCAGCAGGAGCTAACAGTGGCTCCACTCGGGGATGGATTCTCCTTGCGGGAAGTGAAGAACAGCAGGCCAGAACGCCTTGATTTGAGTTTCTTGCCGTCCTCTGCAAAACTGGGAAGCATCACCTGCTTTCTTCTGCGTGTTCCCGGTACTATAAACTCTAAAAGGTCAAAAAGTATGTACAAATCAATCATCACCTGCTCTTTTAAGCAGGGGGATCATTGTAGTGCTTCAACATTCGGCCGTTGATCGGGCCTTCTTCCGCTGTGCTGTTATCAAGCGATTTGAGAAAGTAGGTGTTATTGCCTTGCACACTGCTGATAGTGTATGGACCTTTCCACAGAAAATCAAATTTAGCATGTTTGCCGTTGTCTTCCCTCCTTGCATCCCATCTTAGGACTTTGCTGCCTACCCGGAAATCTTCTGCTTTGGTTCTCTTGTCGAACATTTTTTTGAGTTTTTCCTGTAGACTTTGAGCTCTATTGAAAACTTCTTCTCTGGTTTGCTGAAGATGAATGGCCTGATTAATCCTTCTCTGCATGTCATTCGGTTCAACCTGGATTTCTTGTAACAGTTTGATAGTTGGTATGCCCAGAGATGAAGGGAATCTAGCTTCCATGCCATACACAAGTTCATAGGGGCTCATCTCGATGGATTTTTTGGTGGTCATTCGATCTGCCCATAGGGTGCTGATGAGCTTCTTGTGCCAGTTCTTTTTGTTGTTTTCTAGCATCTTCTTTATGATATTGATGAGGCTCTTATTGGAGGACTCGGCCAGGCCATTGCCTTGGGGGTAATAAGCTGTGGAGTGCCCTAAGGTAATGTGAGTCTGTAACCTTTGGAGAAGTAACAAAGAGAAGTTTTACATCATTTCTTGCTATCTTTTTCCTATTTTGTGCACTGAATGTATCAGATATAAATCGCATTTCTATTGTTTATATGATGTGAGAACCTATATGAATGTGTTGATAAAGTGAATATAAGATAAAGTATCTATTTAAGTTGAGATAACTAACTTTTATAAGAAGATAAGTAAGATACGTGGTGTAACTTGGGGAAGTAGCATAGATCGCTGCTAGGGCAATGCAAAATCACCTCATCACCTTGTGAGGGCACCGCGAAGGCGATTTTAATAGGTCGCAAAGGTATCACAGGTTAGGTTAGTGCGTGAAGTGACTTGCATGAAGATATTCATAGTTGGACTAAATCAACCCCTCAGACATCTCAAGGGTGCAGAAAATTGGTTCCAGCATGCCCCCATACTACTTTGGGGACCTCAGTCTATGCTCCATGGGCTATTTCCGAAAGGGCTATCAGTACAAGGATTTGTTTGGCTAATTAACTCTGAACTTGGGTTAGGCCCCCTCATGCTAACAAATTGTTTCGTTGTCAGGACCAAAATCTGCATAGAGATGTCTAATGTCATATCATTGGAATCCAACTAAGAAGGTAATTGAAGGTTGGTTGGACATGCTAATTCATGGGTTCATGACGCAGGAGAATAGGAATCTGTGACTGAAAAAATAAGAGTGGTTAGACTGCTACTTGTACCTAGAGATTCACAAAATATTCTTCTCATCTTTCCATACTGAGCTGTATGAGTGGATCACGAAGCTAGCAGATAGCCAAGGAAGGTGGAAACTTAACAATCCTATTGTGTGGACCTTGGAGTTGGTGCACAGATTGGAAGCATCGAAGGACAAGATCATGCGCACTATTGATCACTAGCTCGATTGGATTATAGGAGGATTCATTACTAAGTTTGCGGTAGATACTTCAGTTAGCTATAGTGAAGTGGAGCAACACTTTCTCAAAGGATTGCAAGGTAATTACGTAAAGTCTTTGAATACTTGGATTAAAATTCTATTGTGTGAAAAGAGAGATATGCAATTACCCCGATGTCCGGAGCTACGCAAAGTGGAAAAACCTACAGAAACGAAGGAAGTAAGGGACTAGAGAATAGACCTTTGATTTCACCTTCGCGAGGGGACAAGGAAGAGCTCACAAAGGTCTCACCAAGAAGTGTGATCCATTTGATAAGGCAAAGGATTCGGCGCATACCACCCCCACCCACACTGCCACCAGTTTCATCATCTTCACTTCCATCTTTTCTCATACCACCTCCGCCACCACTGCGAATCACTATGGAAAGCACGATAAAGTTTCCTGTGTTGAAGGGAGTAGGAAATGAAGATTCGGACCAGTTTTGGTTCGTCATAAGAGACGTATGGAAAGTGTAGGGAGTTATAGATGATAATATAAAGAAAGTGACATTGGTCAGTGCTTTGCAAGATCGCGCACTGACCTTGTATATTAAGCATTCTAATGACAATCTAAATGCAGGAATCATAGATATCCAAATTACACTAAACAGGGAATTCATCAAGCCAATGTAAGAAGCGTAGTCAATCATTGGATTCAAAGAGATCACAATGCTACCAAGTGAGAGCCCTTAGGAGCTGGATCAAAGATTGAAGTGTACGATTTGTGAAGCTAATATGACTTTGACGGATGGACAACACCGTGAATGGCTTGTAGCATTGCTAACACCGCATTTGAGGAACGCACTATCGCAACAGAGGTTAATGACTCAGGAAGAGTCCTTGGAGATTGTGATGATGATGCATGAGACCCCAATACAAGATCCTAACTTGGGAGTTCAACAGATCCACATGCAGTTGAAAAACCTATGCCTTGAGATGCAGAGTCAGAAACAAGACAGGACAACCCAACTCGAAGTGCACGAGGAAGTGTGGTGCGTAAAATGCAAGGGTTAGGGTCATGATAAAGACTACTACCCTGTGTTCATGAATAACCTCGTGGGAGGAGGACCAATGCCATTAAGGCTAGAAGCACAAGCAGGACCTAGCGTGGAACCTACTTGGTGGTGTGCGATTTGTCAAATAGGAGGAAAGCATGCTGCAAAAAATTCCATTTGTTACAGAAGTACACATAGAATTCACAGCAATTGTTCTGTAATTTTTGTAGATTGGTTGGACATGATGCGTGCACTTGTAGAAGCTATGAGTTGATGAGGGATAGAACTCCCACCTATAGAGCTCAGGCTGAAATGCAGCCCCTAGACTAGAACGCATGAGTGGCGTGAACCAAATTTCAGGGGTGCGGATGAGGCCGAGGTGGAGGAGGACCTGGAAGAAGTCGAAAATAGCTGATATGCTACAATTGTGGAGGGCCAAAACAGTATGCCCATGATTGTACAAGTCCAATGTATCCATCATGTCTGTATTGTACCTTGTTTGATCATGAGATGGAAGATTGTCCTATGCTCATAGCTAGGATACGCGACAAGGGATCGCTATCGCCTCTCCTGACTCAGAACTTGCAGATGATGAGGTCTAAGCCATGCGAGGAAGATCCAAATGTGAACATTGTTCTCTGAAGTGGAATCGCGACGGGAGATGATAAAGGTAAACAACTTGAAGATAGTACTTGGGTTTGTAAGGCTCTAAAGAAAGAAGAAGAGTTTGATTTGGAGTGCGCTAGGGAAACCTTCATGGAAGCTAAGAAGAGCTTCGCTGATGCCTCCACTTCAGGAAGCAAAGATAGGCCGGAGCCGAAAATCAACCCATCTATGCTTACGAAGTTCCTAGAAACATGCATGAAGTTACTGTGCAATAGTAAGGTTGTAAAGGGACTAGAGGAAATCATTAATAGGTCCACTGGGACCGCGCTAGGAGAATTGTGTGTGGTCAGGAAGATTAGAAAGCATGCAACAAGGACAGGAAGAGAAATGAGGCTAACCGTGCAGATTGGAGAATATGAGATGGACCAAGTAATTATGGATTTAGGATCAGACGTGAACGTTCTGCCAACGCAGACATGGGAGTGGATGGGAAGGCCTACGCTGCAATGGTCTCCTATTCAGCTACAAATGGCGAACAAACAAAAGATAATACCTATGGGGATATTGCATGGAATCACCATGGATATTGAGGGAGTGAGCATGCTAGCAGAATTTGAAGTGATAGAGATTGTTGATGACAACAATCCCTACCCCACGCTCTTAGGAATTGATTGGGCCATTGACATGAATGGGGTGACTAATCTGAAGAAGTGCAAGATGAGTTTTGAGAAGAAGTCTCTACGCATAGTTATAACCTTAGACCCTGTTGAGGGATCACACTACATAGAGCCCTTGCATGACTATGAAGAGACAATGATTTGGACTGCATCAACAATATAACTGCGTGAGAGCAAGACTGGGTAAATCCCACCATGAACGGATGGATCTCATGGGAGTGCAAAAGCTCCTGTATGTTAGATTTTGATGAGGAGATAGAGTGATGGTAGAACTGGTTACATGAGGTAACCATGTTGAACTCTAATATGATGACAAGATCATTGCATTGTGTATCGACATAATTGAGGGATCTACCTAGTTATGATGGGTTAGGTGAGGTAGATACTTTCCTAGATAAGTTTGAAATGGAGGTATCAGAAAAGAAACGCTTCCAGGCCTTGAATTGGGTACTGCGCACTATGCCTGCGAGGTGGTGGGGTATGCACAAAGGGAACTTTGAGGACTGCTGTGAATGTAGACGAATGATGCGCATGTGTGTTATAGAAATTTTTGGGCACTTTAACCCCAATCATAAATGTCCATAAACTGAGGGCTCCTAAGTCCCTACAAGTGTTGCTTCACTGCCTAAAGGAACAAGGTCAGCTGATTACATCATCTCCCAAAATTTCTCCACTGAAAACTGCTCATAAATGGTCAAAATTGGTCCATACTGAAAGCTCAGTGCAAAGGGTGCGATGCATATCACCTTCCCAGTGTACAAGGTGCGATGCATACTGAATTTCTCCTCTGTAGGGTGCGATGGTCGGGAATAGACAAATGGCAAGGACAAAATGAGAGGTGGAAGATCATGGAATCTTCCAGAAGCTTCCCATCTGACACTTGCCTCTCTGTTTTTGACCAGGGATGAGTAAGAGATCATCATTCTTCAAGTGGAAGCAGGAACTATCAAAGAGAGGACACTGATCAAGATCCCAGAAGATGACTCACCTCTCTGTAATCATCTATATATGGATCCCTCATCACAGAGATCCAGAGGCTAGAATTTTGTTTCTTATAGAGAAGTGTTGTTGGTTTTCTGGTGTACATTCATAGTATTGGTTGATCTAATCTTTGCTTGAGGTTAAGAAGGGCTTCCTAGCTGGAGGATGATGCTGGGTTAGAGCATATGGTTGTAATCCTCTTGCTACTTTTCATCTTAATAAAGCTATTCTTGTTTTCTTCCATATTCTTGTGTACTTGTTTATATATGCATGTATATGGTTAATACACATTTGATCCTGTATTATTTATGAATTTAGACCATTGTTTCTTGGATAGTAGTATGTTGCTGTGATTCCACAGGTTCTTTTGAAGCTGGGCAGACAAAGAAGAAGCGACGAAGCTCTATCAAGAAGGAGAGGAAATCAGGTGCAAGACTCAGGTTGGTCCTCTTGGTTCTCCTCTCGTCTATTTTCATAAAAGGAAACAATAGTAGACTTTGATTGTTTGTTTCTAAGATAGCCACCCATCTTAGTGGGAATAACAGCATCTCAGTGGACACTATTCCTGATAACAATGTTTTGGGTATAATATTACAAAAGAAATAAGTCAACCCTAACTTCTTTGCCATAGGTATAATAGTAAGAAGAAGCGTGAGCAAGAAATAATAAAAGTAAGGAGAGAATTGTTCTAGTGGAGGTTGGGTAGAACTATGAGAAATATATGGAAAAACAACAATAAGTTGTGGTAAGGGTGGAAGACAATTTAGACTAAACTATAGAGAGCATTCTAAAAGGTAACATTTTTCCTTTAGTTTGATTGGGTAAGTTATTGTGAATATTGATTGATGATTGTAAGGCTGAATCAAATCTTAGACTAGTAAGTATCCTATGAGCAATATCTAGGCCATGATGTTTAATTGTTATTATTTTGTTTTAATTGTTGTATTAACAAGTTCCCTTGGAGCTTTTTTTCATTGTAAATTCCATTACCATGGTAATTAAGGCACAATAAACCATCGTATTTTATTTCTCATTGTTATTGAAAGCATACTTGAGTTTTTTTGGAACTTCTTGGTTAGTTGTGTATGATTTTGTTGGTAGGGGTTATTACTGTTCAATTTCCATTAGACCAATTTGGTATCATAGCAAGATATTCCTACTAATAATTACAACTAAAAATAAAATAAAAGAAGCACTAGGTAGATTCTGAAAGAGGGAAAACAATGCCAGTGTCTCACTTGGTAGAGTTGTAGGGAGAATAAATATAATGATTCCAACTTGTAGTTGGGTAGATGTTGTTGAGTATTTTAAGTTGCATAGGGTAACGAAAAATTCATTCCATGAGGTAGAGAAGCTGTAAGTAATGTTTGGAATATAATTTTTTCAAAAGAAAGGAACCAGAAGCCTTGTTTGACCTATATAGAGAAAACAAATACTATGGTTTGGAAGACTAAATTAAAAAATTTAAAATTTGTATGTTGTTAAAAGTAATGGAAACATATCAATTGTACAAGGAAGTATTTCATAAATATAAGGAAAAAAAGGGGAGAACTTGGACAAGCAAATAATGAAAGGAATTGATCAAGGGAATGGACAGATGGGAATGGACGACTCTGGCAATAACAATAGGAAACGAGGCCGGAAACCGATGAGTGAAACTATCCAGACTGTGGGAGAAACGTTGATAAACTCAGGCAAAGTGATACCTCTATCAGAGGTATTCTTCCCCTCCTTCCAAAAGTTTTAAATGATTGTGATCAGTTGGAATATTAGGGGCCTAAATAGTAAGGGTAAACAAAGGTATATGAAAGAAAAACTGAAAAAAGAAAAGCCTAGCATTATGATTTTACAGGAGACAAAAATTTATGTTCAACAAGTTGAAGAAATAATTGACAAGAATAAACTGCATTATGAAGTTATGGGGCAAGATGCCATTGGCTCTGCAGGAGGTATTGCAATTTTGTGGAACCCGAATGATATCAGCTTAGATAGTTGGACCAGTATGAGTAGAGTCCTTACTGGCCTGGGTAGAATAGTAGGAACTAAGGAGCAGGTTGTTATTTCAGGGGTTTATGGACCTCCTTCCCCCGGTGAAAAAGAAAACTTCTTAAACAGTATGAAAATTATTCGTAGGTTATATCCAGAAGCTGCCTGGATAATAGGTGGCGATTTTAATCTAATCAGATCCCTAGAAGAAAATAAGGGAGGGATAAGGAAGACGGATCACTTCATGGACAAGTTCAACGAACTGATAGAAGATTTAAGACTTGTAGACATCTAGACTATCAATGGGATTTGCACCTGGAATAACAAGAGGGGGGGTAAAAATCAAATTGCTTCCAGGCTTGATCGATTCCTAGTATCTGAAGGTATCATGAATAAGGACATTTTTGTTGAAGCAAAGATCATGCCTTCCCTAGGTTCTGATCATTGGCCGATTAGACAAGAGGTGGATATTAAAGTGATCCGGGGTAAAAGACCTTTCCGATTTGTAGCCTTCTGGTTAAGGGACCTAGAATTCATCAAGAAAGTTGAAGAATGGTGGAGGCAAATTACTATATAGGGCAAAGGAAAAATACACATGTTCCAGCTGAAACTGAAAGAGTTGAAAGGGAGAATCAAAAAATGGAACAAGGAGGAGTTTGGCAATATTATGGAAGACAAACAAAAATTAGAAAAAGAAATGGAATCTCTTCAACAAAAAATGATAATGGAAGGTAGAAAAGAGGAGAGCATCAGTAAGGAAGGGGCAATACTTGGAAAACTTGAAGAAAGACGGAAGCAGGAAGAAATCCTTTGGCGGCAGAAATCAAGAATAAAGTGGTTAAGGGAGGGGGAAAGAAACACTAAATTCTTTCATCAAGCTATGATCAAACATAGACAGAGAAACATGATCCTTTCTATCAAAGATAAGAATGGGAATAGAGTGGTTGAGCAAGCTGAAATTGAACAATTCCTTATGGATCACCATAAGGAAATTTTAAGAGAACCCCAAGCTGATAGAATGCATGCAATTCAGGAAATTTGCTCAGCCATTCCATGCTTAGTTACAGAAGACCAAAATAAGGTGTTGATGAGAGCTGCGACTTTAGAAGAGATAGAGGAAACTGTGAAGGCAATGAAGAAAGGTACTGCTCCAGGCCCGGATGGCTTCACAGTTGACTTCTTCCAAGCAGGATGGCACTTCCCGGGGAAAGAGATTCTGGAGCTGGTAGAAGAATCTAGGATGAACCAGAAGGTATGGCCTGCCATTAACTCCACTTTCTATGCTTTAATCCCTAAAGGAGATAATTTGGAAGATGCCAATGGTTTCAGACCCATAGCGTTGTGTAATGTTATTTATAAGATTATAACATCCATGATGGCCAGGAGATTAAAACCCCTTTTGGATAAATTAATATCTGCTGAACAAACAGGTTTTGTTGAAGGAAGGCATATCCTTGATGGTCTGGTTGTAACTCAAGAAGTTATTCACTCCTTAAAAGCTAAAAAACAAAAGGGTATGATGATTAAATTAGACATGTCGAAGACGTATGATAGAATAAGTTGGAATTATTTGGAAAAAGTCTTGGAAAGTTTTGGTTTTAATAGGAGGTGGATTGATTGGATTCATAGCACGATCTCTTCTCCAAATTTTTCTATTCTCGTGAATGGGACCCCCTCGAAAACATTTACTGCTTCTAGAGGTATTAGATAGGGAGATCCATTATCTCCGTTTTTGTTCATTCTAGCTGCTAAAGGGCTGGGTCGCTTTATCAAGAAAGAAAGAGAAACAAATAGAATAAAAGGTCTTAAGCTCTGGGGAAATAATCTGCCATTAACTCATCAGCAATTTGTTGATGATATCATGCTGTTCGGAGAACCATCAGTCAGAGAAGTAAGGCACCTCAGAAGAATTTGGGATCTATTTGCGGAGGCTTCGGGTCTGGAAATCAATAGAGACAAATCTTGTGTCTTCATATTTAACACAGTGGATCAGGTCAAAGCCCACCTCATAAGACTTTTGGGCTTCAGGAGAGGAGAACTGCCTACAAAATACTTGGGCAACATCTTGGACTTTACCTCCAAAAAGATGAAAAATTGGCAAGGAGTCTTGGATAAGCTAAGCAATAAGGTGGCAAATTGGGCCTTCAGAACTTTAAATATAGCTGGCAGAATAGTTCTGGCAAAATCTGTCCTTCAAGCCATCCCCGTCTACCCTTTATCAATAATGGCTGCCCCTTTAGGTATTTGCATAAGGATAAGAGAGATCATCAGGAATTTTATATGGAGAGGGGCTGATCAGAAGAAAAAATGGGCTTTAGCCTCCTGGAGCCAGTTAACTGAAAGAAAGGAGAAAGGAGGACTGGGGTTGAGGGACCCTGAGATTCTCAATAAGGTTCTGGGAGCGAAACTCTGGTGGAGATGGCTTAGTGGGGGCAATGATCTTTGGAAAACCATATGGAAAGAAAAGTATAACATGCCTGACTCTGCAGTGGAAATCTTAAGGCGGAGAGAAACTCCCAAAGGGTCATCTATCCGGGACCTTGCTCGTTTAAACAGGGATTTGGTTGAAAAGCATACCTTTTGGGAGATCCGAGGTGGTGAAGAAGCTAACTTCTGGGAAGATAAATGGCATCAGAAGGAAAGACTGAGCAGCATACAAGGACTTCACCAGATTCGAGACAGAATAGGAGGAGATAGATCTCAGGTCAGGGATTATTGGAAAGCTAATAACCCAGAAGAAAGTTGGAGAATATGGATTGATCTGACGGAGTGGGACAGAGAGCTCAGCCAAGACCAAAAAGAAGCCTATAGGAAGGAGGTAGAATCAAGGAAGATTAAAGCTCGCAATGGAAGGGACATCCTCAGGTGGGGGAATTCAATGAAAGACTCATTCACCACCAAGGAGGCCTACTTCCTAACCTCCTCTCAAACTGGAAACGAAGAGAATCCTGACTGGAAAATTATATGGGAAAGGAATTGGTGGCCGAAAGTTTCCATATTTATATGGCTGGCATCAAAGAATAAAATCCTAACCTGGGATCGAATCCAAAAAAAAGGCTTTAATGGCCCATCAAGATGCTGTCTCTGTAATACAGACGGGGAAACCATAAATCATCTGCTGATTAACTTTCCCTTTGCAAAGACTCTATGGATGAACACCAAACGAACCTTTGGCAAACCCGAAAATGCCCCCAGTGAATTCAATGAAGTGGTTTTTCAATGGAATAAGGAAATTTTTCAATGCAAGGTGGTCAGAAGAGCATGGGACCTCATCTCAGGGTTTGTACTCTGGATGATCTAGAAGGAGAGGAATCGCATGATATTTCAGAACACAGCAAAGGAACCGGAAGTAATTTGGGGAAAAGCAGTCAAATTATTGCGGGAAACAATCCTGGTTGATAAATGGGTGGGGGAGGATTGGAAGGTCAACCAGGTGGAGGAAGGAATCTTGAACAAGTTAAACTTAAAATTTGAGATGGTCTACCACAAACAAAATTCCAGACATGGGATGCGGATTCAAAGCCCTGATAAATTCAGCTATCCCAAAGGTAATTTCATAAAATTGAACTTCGACGGGGCTTCGAAGGGGAACCCAGGCGAAGCAGGCTTTGGAGGCATATTTCGGGACAGTAGCAATCAGGTAAGATGGATTTTTGCAAATTGGGGGGGAGAAATGACAAATAATGAAGCAGAGTTCTGGGCTCTTCATCAAGGTCTGCGGATCGCGGTAAGAAATGGTTACTCCAATTTAGAAATTACAGGAGATTCCCAGATTGTGGTGGAAATGTTGAAGAAGCTCAGCAATGGGCGTAATTGGGAGAAGGTCACAAACAGCTAGCGAACAGCCGGAATTGTTCAGGAAATTGCTGACCTTCTGAAAAGAATTGATTATAAGGTAATAAACCATGTGAGAAGGAAAGGGAACCAGGCGGCCGATTTCTTGGCAAACTGGGGATGCAGAGGCCGCGACAACATGGTGGATGCTCAATGGAGAGCGGTGTGCGGGAACAGGGAATGGATGGATATGGCAACCATAATCGAAGCAGATCATGATCAAGCCACAGGCAGAAAGGTGGGGAGCGATGAGCTGGATCAACAGGAGGCCGTGGAACGACCAGACCACTCAGGTTCAATATGAATAGGACCCCCCCGTGAATTGTAATACTCGTGCAAAACATTGGAGACAGACATAATTTGGGTCAGGAAATTAAGGAATGTCAGAACGGACTTGGAGAGGAGATCGGTGATCACCATGCGAGATCATATCGAGAAGGTACGAAATCTGAGGGGAAAAATCCGCCTCATAAAAACCCAATCATAGATGCGAACTGGTGTGGAGACGGCAAGTACATGTCAGCGACCTCAAACCGAAATAAATCTAACATGATGTTGGATAGGAAGTGCAATGAACGGAGTAACAGATGGCAGGGCAAGGATAGCGGGACTGCTAGAAGGAGCGGGATCTGGGAATTTATAAAAGCCTGCATGCAAAGCACCCGGCATCAGGAGAATCTAGTTAACATTAGCAGAGCGAGAGGAAACACAGGATGCTTGAGAGCCTCCCGCATTAAGCTTAGTCGGTCTTCTGTGAGCAGAACTATGGAAACCAGAAAGAGAGCCCGGTTAGCGGAAGAAATGGAAGCGGAGTGAATCAGAGAGCAAGACAGGAAGGGAAAAGGAGTGATGAAGGAAGAAAATCCAGAGGAAATTTACGAAATTCTCGATACCTCAGATGAGGATGGAAGCTGCAACCAAAGCATGAATGCAGAGGAATGGGAGTAGTACGCCATGGGAGTTAGCCAGCAGAGCCAGCGTGGCAGAAGGGTACCGCAGCAAGGGCGGCGGAGGAGGAGTCGATAAGGTGTCCGCGAGGCTGCTCCGAACAGTGGACAGGATAGCGAGGCCACTAAAGCTTGGGAAGGCAGGGGAGAAATGCCGGAGCAGAGCAGGAGACCAGCCAGGAGGGCCAGACAAACCTTCGAACAGAAAATTCAGCGAGCCGAGAGAGCATACGCTCAGAATACCAGTCCCAAAATCAGGAGGATCATCCAAAACATGGAAGAAGAAGCTATCTAAGCCCAATCCGACTCGGAGATGGAGGACTGGGAATTTCTGGTGCATGACCCCGGCAATACGAGAGGAAGAATGTCTCTGTTCAAGCATTCCTTACACATTTACTGGGTGATGAAACGGTTACTTGCTAAGGCCTTGGAGCAGGTTGCTACTGAAATGGCAGAGTTGGCTCAGGGTGTTCCCAACTTGAGACGAGAGCTCCGCATCCTGCAAATTTCCATGGAGATGCAGGGGAAAAAGTTAGATGAAATCCAGCAACTGCTTAAAGACGGCCAACAGAAGAGCAGCAAAGAGACCTCACCGATCCTTGCAGATGCATCTGAGTAACTTTAGTTCTCTTGTTTTCTTTTTGATGAGTCTTCGGTATATAGATAAATTAGATAGGTTCCTCCATTTTGTAATAGATAGCTACTATATGCATATCAGCAGAATCAGAACATGGAAGGACTGTACTGTTTATATAGCTTGGAAAAATAGAATGTGGTATTTCTTTTTTTGGTATGCTGCTAAAAAATTTAGGTGGATGTCCTACTCGGTTTCCCCTGGTGGGCGGGTAGATGGCTCCACCCATACTGCTGTAATTTTTTGACGTGATAATAGAAAAACAAGAGTAACACCTTTGCCTACAAAAAAAAAAGTAATGGCAACATATGAAGTTTTTTATTTGAGATGTTAATAAAATATCAATGTTAGTATTTCTAGTGAAGTGATAATTGGGTGAAACTATTGTAAGAGGGTTTAGTTAAAAAACATTGCTTGTGGATTGTAAGGATAACTCAAACCATCCAGTTGGACGATGTTTCAAAGTCAAAGGGAGAGCATCACACCTTACAATTGTAGAGATCATATTTTTGAAGAAGTAAAAACATTGGGAACACGGGCATATGGTGGTCTTGTGAGGAAAAGACCTTAGAGGATTTAGGGAGGTTAGTGGCTAGTTTAAAATCTTTAAAAGAAACCAAGGAACTAACCAAAAGAAAGGGGAAATATTCAAATAATTTTAAGGGGAGAAAAAGACATCCTCGTGTAGAAGAGGAGGTTATAACAATGTTGGAATTAATACTAGTGATAATGAATACTTTAGATAAGGCTAAGTAAATATTCTAGATAGAGGAGGTGAGATAATATCTCCAAGTAATGGGGAAGAGTAAGACTGAAGAGAAATATGGCTTTAAATACTTGCTACAATGTGTGGAGGATGATAACACTAAAGTCATGATTTTTCATAAGAGGATAGAGATTCCATTGAGGACATGGCTTCGTGAGGCAATTTGATTTAATTAATACATCTAAAGTTTATGAATGATAATAATTATATTAAGGAAGAAGTAGCCCTATTATAGTTGTAAGTAAAGAAGAGGACATTAATGAGATTACTATAATATTTGAAAAATAAAAAATTGAAGGGTTGGAAGATTACAAAATTCTTGTCAAAGTGCAAGAGATTACAACCTATGGGGAATTTGTAAAACTATAAAGAGAAAGTAGAGGTAACAACCATGTCAAGTAATAAAAAACAATGCAACCATGAAGAAGTTGTGGAATTCCAAAGCACAATCAAAGAAGATATTTATAAAAAGTAATATCAATAGTGGTTGAAGACTCTATAGTAATGAGCCTCGAGGGTTAGCTCAGTTGGTCAAGAACTTGTTTCTAAAGCACCTAACCAATGGTAGGTCATGGGGTCAATTCTCCTCGACACCCATAGGGTTAGGTTCTGGTAATAAGCTAGCAGGATGTGATCCCTTTAGGTCAATCTACTTGAATTTCCTTGGAAAAAAAAAAAGAAAAAGAAAAAGAATACTCTATAACAATGATAATGTTTGAACATAAGAGGATGAGAAAATTGCAATGACACAGAAGGATAACATAGAAATTTAAAGGAATTAAAGACTAAATAGCTTTGAAGGATGGAAGCTGAGAGAAAACATGTCTCATGTTACCATTGTCTATCTTTATTGTAGAGTAAGATGATCCTTTTCCAATAGGAGCATAAAAACGAGAACATGATATATATGGAGGGTGCCCATGAGGAAAATTGTGTCATCACAGTAGCAACAAGAGAAATGGAAGAGAAGGAAGTTCTAGAAGTTGTAGATGCAACAATCAATGTTGTAGAAGAGATAGAAGGAGGTCTATATGGATCCTTTGTTTTTTCTAACCACTTATCTTTTTATGGATAGAACATAATGCTGTGGTTACAAGAAGTGAAAAGGAGGCACCATGATTGGATTCCATGTTTATTAATCAACATGAAAAAATAACGATATATGATGAAAGCAAGCTGAGTTTAAAATTGATGGAAGTATAAAAATAGACATATGTTAATCCAGAGATATTTGAATAATATGAGGAGTATTTTATTAATTGCATGCTAGAACAACAAGAACATTATTATTATATGGAGGAAAATGTTGTAGTAGACATGCAATAATATGAATTGTAGTTGACTTGATGGAAATTTTGACATTCCATATATACATCCTTGAGATGGAGAAAGGGATTGAGAATGAATTTGTAGTTGGCTTGATGGAAATTTTGACATTCCATATATATATCCTTGAGATGGAGAAATGGATTGAGAATGAATTTGTAGTTGTATGAATTCAAAGAGGCTTGTATTTGTATCCAAACAAGTAGTTAAGAAAATATATTACCATGGGATTCATCAATAAATTTCATGCCCCTTGTGACTTGACCAGATGAATTGAGTTACAAGAGGATGGAGGAACCATGGAAGTACCATGAAGAAATTATGAGAATACTTTTTCTCCATAAAAAATGTTGTACTACTTTGATTCTAGGGATATAAACCATGTGAAATACTATACAAATAGGAGATAATCCCATTGTGACAAAAATGTTGAATGAAGTATAGGAAGAAGTAGTAGAAAACATTACAACAAAGATGAAGGATGGTGGATGCAACATTATTGACAATATCCATAATAGTTGGAGCAAAGGAACAAGAGAACAAATAACTATAAGAAGTATTTATGCCTTGAAGAAACATGGAAATAGAGTGCCACTAGAAAATGGTATAGTGAAATAACTCCATTAGCAAAAATTATGCCAATGAGGGAGATGAACATAATTGCATGAGAACCTATTATGTCTAAAACATCTCAAGGAAATGGCGCTTGTTGTGTTAGTGGCTGAAGTAAAAGAGTGTTTCTGGGAAAACTAGTATTCCTAAAGAATGCTAGCCCTCTAGGTTTGGCAGATACCCTAGAAACAATAGTTTAAAGCAATTCAACAATTTATTCTATGTGTAACAGATAAGAGAAAGATAATGAAACCAACCTGGAACTTCTGCTTAATCCCTTGCTTGATCTCTCTCCCCTTTGATAGAGCCTACAACTCCTCCCCGTACTTAACACACTTGGAGAGTACCCGCACAAGTATAACAATAAAGAACTGTCAAAGCATTGTGATATATTACAACATGAACATTATAGAATTAGATATATAATGAACAAATGATAGCATTCAAAAATGATAACATTCACAATTGCTGATCCAACATCATCCTTCCAGCTTCAATCTTTCTTCACCTCATGAAATAGCAAGATCACTCCAACAATACAATGCTCCTTCCTCAATTACAAACTATCAACACTTCCTTGCAATTCACAACATTCCAACCTCTAGATCTCTTAGATGAGGGATCCATTTATAGATGTGTGCAAGGGTGTGAGTCATCCATGGGTTTTGATTAGTGTCATTCCACTTGTTACAATGGGTTCCACAAGAGAATGGATTGGAGATTTCTTAGATCCCTTATTCATCCTTAGGCGATTTTAGAGAGGCAAGTGGCATAAGAGAAAGTTTTGGAAGATTTCATGAACAATCAACTGACAAATATCCCAAACATTTGTCCATCCTTGCCCATTGCACCCTATAGAAGGCCTAAATAGTATGCATCGCACCCTAATAGTGTACCACTCAGTATGCATCACACTTTACCAGTGGAGCAGTCAGTATGGTTCAATTTAGGCAGTTTTTGGATGTTTTCTCAGATGGAACTTTTGGGGAATGATGTATTTATATGACTATGTTCCTTTAGGGTGTGAAACAACTCTTTTAGGGGTTGATGAAACCTAATACATTGACATATAAGTTTGGGGTTGATGTGCCCAAATATGTCTGTATCAATTTCCCCCTAAAGTATGAAGTCGTAAATATTGATGTTAGGTGAAATGCTTTATCACGAGGATCCGAAGTTTCCAACTGGAAGGTGACCTACATAAGTTACAATATAATACATCATCATAATATAATTTTCATGATCTAGCTGAGGGAGGCATTCCCATGCTCAACTTTATAAATTCATTTCATGTACATAGATTAGATAGCTATCTGCAGATACAGACTGGTGAATCTTCAAATATAGAGTCATCATCCATGGTTAGGATGGCCATCTATGTGGAGCCTTTGTACATTTGATGTTTTTATATTCTTGAATATATCGCAGCCTGGATGGATGAAACTAGATCCGGGGTCTTCAAACTCGTCCAATCTTCGATTGATGTACAAGTCAATCCATGTGAAGAGATGTTCTGAAGTCGAACATGGAAAGACATTGCCTGATTACCAACCAATGATGTGAGTTGTTAACAGATGCGAGAGGAATCACCAATAATGATAATGACTCTAAAGGTACTACAGTACAATTTATGTGGTATGAATATATGATCCGATGTCGAACACCATGCAAAATCATTCGTTTGAAAGCCATTGATGTCAACCTATCGCCGAAAGCGAGAAACTTTCCATTGATGTATAAAGCTCCAACGCATTGAAAGGGTTGTTTCTAAGTCAACTTCTTGGATAATGAGCTGATGTTGACAAGAAGTGACTCGTCATAGGAGGGCCTTGATGTATCCCACATCTACGACATGAAACGAAGAAAATGCTTTTCTGGAAGTGAAAAAATGAACCGACGACACAAGGTTCAACAATGGCGGTCATGAAAAAAACGAAGGTTGGAGGTACTGCAGTGGATGAGACATTAACTAGATGGTGGTTTCTCAACTGAATGACTTCTCTTGAATGTGTCGGCGACATTGAGATGAATTGGTAGCATTTGTTAGTGTCAGCCTTTGAAGCCTTTCACCAATGATCAAATGTGCTCTTACAAAGTGGTCTTATGGTGTCAAGGTCAAATTTTGTCATTTCAACGAGTTTTCAAGTTAAATTTGGTCACTAGGTATTAGGTCTAGGGTTTGTTTTTAGTCCTTCCAAAGTTTTCCAAGTGTTAGTCCATGTCACCATTCCGCTGACTGTACCATCATTCAAAGAGTTTTCATCATCATTGCAGGTTCCAATGGGTCATTTTACACCTTGTTCGTGCTTTAGTGGTACTTGGGTAAGGTTCATTTCCCTCTCTAAGGGTTTTGAAGGTAATTTCTCTTAGATGGTCAAATCATCAAAAAAACTTGTATCTTGATGTTCATACACATTCCCCTATCCTTAATATACCTTATTAAACACTTCACATCACTGATATCCCTCAAATTCCTCATTTTCCCACAAACCCTAGTTTCTTATTACAATTTGACAATTTTCTAGGCTAAGCCTGTGTTTTTCCTTTTTGGACCCCTTCCCCTCATTAAATCTTTGAAATTCCACTTTCACCTATTTCCTAACATCCCTCCTTACTTTCAAAAATTTTCTCAAGAATTCAAAAGCCCCTTATCCCCTTCATTTCACTTCATTTCGACAAATCCCCTGTTCCACACATCGGGGTAGGTTTTACTAAAATGATGATTCTAAGAAATAGAAGTTGAATTTGACAAACATGAGAGAATTTTTTGTCCAAAATAGGCCAAGGAAGAAAAACCTCCTTCACTCTTTACATAGGTGTCATGGTTTTAGAGAAATGTCAAAAATATAGTTGCCTCAGGAGAAATGTTGCACCTCTTGAGTGACCTTGGGAAAATCAAGATTTCTCCTAGCTTGGTTATCCAAATGACTTGCTGGATAAGTAAAATGATAATTAGACACAAATATATTTCCAATGAACTATCATGAGCTCAATTTGGAGATGTGGAAGACCTCCAAAAGTTGACTGCAATATCACTCTGCATTTAGGCAGCCTCATTTTGTAGATTTTTACCAGTCTTGGAATATTCGACTTTTGATAGGGAAAATGATGTTCCAATTGGAAAATTCAAGATGATCTGGAAAGTAGACTCAATAATATTTCCAACGAGCTATCACACGCCCAATTTGGACACTAGGAAGGCCTTCAAAAATAGTTTGCAAAAATTCGTTGCGCAGTTGGTAGTCGGCGCTGCGCATAGGAAAGGTGTTGTGCACCTGTGGCAGGTTTCTAGTGTAAAATTACATTGGCGCTGCACATAGAAAAGGCACTGCACACCTATGTGAGGGTGCTATGCACCTGGCTAGTGACCTCCAAACTGATCCAAATCATTCTATTTTGCCTCAAATTGCTAAATTGGCCTCTTGTCAAGTAAGTAAAGCCCTCCATCTGATTAAAAAATGGTTTTTTCATTAGTTTTTGTGATTTACATCTCTCAAAAAACTAAACCCTAGTTTTCCTCAAAACTGTCTCATAGATTTTGAAAGTTCACTTATTTATTTTTGTTTTATTTCCTTCATTCACTACTCCCTAAAACCTCATTCCCTTCATCGATTTTCCCAATTCTCAAACCCTAGATTAAAACCCTACCCTCCATATATACCCCTACACACATTCCCATTCCCATTCTCATTCCCTCATATACACTTCCCTAAAACTCTACTTACATACATAACCCTATACCCTAACCCTATATCCTCACTTCTTAAAACCATAGTCATCCCCCTCATACCCTATTCCCTCAAACCCTATATTACATCAAATGTCACTCATATCCCTGTCACATCCCACTCATTCCCTTTCTTTTGAAAATCTCTTCAGACTCATCATTCACGCACATTACCTTTCTTTGCTCACTAGCATTTACAGTCAATCAAGCCAATGGATAGTGATTATGGAGCTTTTGTCCTTGTGGACCATGAGGTGGCACTGGAGGTGAGTGTCACGGACTTGGATGCTCAAAATCCAAGGAGTGTCAAAGATTTGATCACCAAGGAAAAAAATTTGTAATGCAAGGACAAAAGAGGCTAAAGACCAAGCTAAGACGAGTTTTGAGGAACAATAAAGAGCAAGAAAAACTCAAGATCTTGGCTGAAGCATCGTTGGCCCAACAAGGCACCTAATAAGGATCATTCATGCCAAATTTCAAGAAATTTGGAGCAATTTTTGTCATTGTTGAAATTTTTAATGCAAAAAACATGTTTTTTCAGCAGGGGCGCAGTGCCACTGGTGCTGTGCTTTTGTTGGGGGCATCCATTTGCAAAAAGGTTTGCATTTTTGGAATCAACATGAAAAAATATGCATGCATAGAAATGGCTGAGAATTTTGGACAAGTTCTGGGTCTCCAAAAGGGCAAAAAACACCCAAAAAGTGCCATCTCTGCCACTTTTTTGCCACACAAGAAGTAGTCTTGCGAGATTCCATCTTTGGAGGGGAAAATGGATTCCAAATCCAAAAATTCAAGTTGTTCCAGAAAGTAGACTCACCAAGCTTTCCAATTAGCTATTCTGAACCTAATTTGTACTTCACGAAGCCTTACAAAAGTGGCCTAGAAAAAGTGCTGCACATAGGAGGAATTTTGCCAGTTTTGCCTGATTTTCCATAATTTCACCCAGTTTGACTATCAGTTCACTTTTTCTTTTCTCCTTGGTAAATTTGTAATGGTAAATCATGTAAGATGATGTAAATTTGATGAAAAATGACTTGAGGGGTTAGATACATCAGTTAGAGGTAGTTTGAAGTTGAATGAATCAGTTTCCATAATTTTAGAGGCAAGCTGTTCCATTGCCTATTTTCTAGTTCCTATTTTAGATGTTGTTGAAACAGCTCCTTGACTCATGGATTTGACCCCTGATGGCTAGCATAGGTGGTTTGATGCCTATATCATGTACTTTCTTAGTCATCTGTAAAGGCTGGACTTTGACAGAAGGTTTGACTCTTGTGGATGCATTGAGCTCTATTGTAAATCACTTCTGTAGTTTGGCAAGGAAATGAACCAGGGTTTTGTAGGTTTTTGTAGGATTCTTGTGGTAATGTGTCTAAGAATTGTTTATTCCTTTTTTATTTAGTGTTTCTCTTATGTGTATATGTGCCAACATCTATTTCTTTCTTCATAACTAAATGAATCAAGAGAATTAGGTGGAATCCATTGATATTCAATGCTATGCCTTGAGGATACATTTAGTTTTAAATGTTTTCTGCTGTTCGAAGAAGACTCATGAATCTTGCATGCCCTCTTTAGCTCCTGAACAATATTTAGACTTACCATCACATCCAATTGAAGGTGATAAACACTTGCCTACCTCGTTGCACAGAACCTCCTGCAAAGCTGAGTTGATTTCTTGGACCCAAAGCTACTTTCCTCATTTGATCCAGCAACCAACCATCAAAATAAATCAAAATCCTCTAACCTAATATACCTAGCCAAAAATCATCATTTATTTCAGTCATCTCAAGCCCTAGTTTCCATATTCTTTTTGAGATTGACAAGGAGAAAGCCCTCTCCTGACCTGGTAGGGCTAGCTACCAGGTTAAGCATGGTTTGATGTTATCCTAGACCTGCCTTCCTTAAGCCTGAGGTAGATTTAGGCACTAACATAGTGGTGACTCCACTGGGGAGCATAGTTTTGTGTTCCTTGGAAAAATGTAATCAAGTTCAGATTTGATTGTTGATGGTGGAAAACGATCAGACACAGGAATACTGAAATCATTCACTTGGCGACTTTAAATCAGTTTTGAGATCAGATCCAAGGACTCCACTGGAGCATCGACCCAACCAACAGAAACATGAAAGGACAATATGGAAAGATCAGGTATTCAAGTTGGAATTTCATTCAAGACATTATGTTCTTTGTTATAAATTATTTCTTCTCTTTTCCCGAGAATGTTAAGAAGGATTTGCAAAGTATATTGCATTTGAGAATAGATCCTCGGCCTGCATTTGATTCCTTCCCTTTGAAGCTTATGAATACCAATGATTTGCATGCCTTTGAGCTTGATCAAGACCTTTTTTTTTAGGCTTGTAATGATCGTCTTCAAACTGATGAGCCTCAAGAGACCAAGATTGATTGTACACCTTCTGTGCATACCCTATACCTTGTAAAATTCCAAATCGATACAAGCCTTTGATTTTACCTCCTATATCCCATGCTTTCCCTAAAAATCATGACCTATATCTACCAAGATTTGATGGTGACTGTAATGACATCACTGCTGAGAGACATGTACTAAATTTTAAGTCTTTTCTCGACCTTTTTGAAGTTGATGAAGAAGATGTTAATATTAGTATTTTTGTTCTTTCTTTGCAAGGCAAAGTCAAGAGTTGGTTCAAAACCCTGCCTGATGCGAGCATCTCATATTTCCAGCAGTTCATCAAAGTTTTCCTTGACAGGTGGGTGGTCAGATAGAACCCTTTCTTGATTCTAGTGGAGTATAACTAGCTGAAAAGACAGCCAGGGGAGATGACGCAACAATTTTCTACCAAGTTTAACCAAGTCCATTTTTCGATGCCAGTTAATATAAGGCCTCCTCCTGGATCCGCTCTCTTGCACTACCCAAAAGCCTTTGATCCGGAAATGGAGTTTCAACTGAGGGAAAGGAACCTTGCAACACTTGAAGAGATGCAAAATAGTGCAGTAGATGTAGAGGCTAATTTGCTGATCAGAAGGGCAAAGTTGAAGGAAGAAAATATGAAAAGCATAGATCCAGAGGAATCGACATCTTTAGAGGTAAAACTCGACATTTTGGTAAGTGCAGTGGAAGAGATGATGCAAAAGATCACCATAAGGAATGAGTATGATGTTTAAGACCATGGCTCACAGAAGAACAAGTGGCCGATCCAAAACATTTTCTTTCTTATCCCAGTTGTCATAGATTTGATAATAATTGTTTTGTAGATTATCTTGGAGAAGAGAGATATGATTATATGACATGTATGCTTGATGTATTGTTTTATACTAATGGTTTGCCTCAGTTTGATCAGTATGATGATGATTATGTTCTCCAAATTGAAGCTAGTCTTGCAGACAAATCAACAGTTGCTTTGTGGGAGGAGGAAGTTCACTTTCAATAGCTCAAATACAGTGATCAGCCATTGCATATCAGCTATGGAAGTAAGGAGGAAAGTGCAACAAATTTTGGAGTAAGTGAAGGATCTTTGCCTTTTTGTTTTGCTTCGTTTCGGTTCATCAGAGACAACTTTCGTGCAATCATAAATCAACTATCAACATGTCTTGATCTGGAACATATTGAGGGCAAAGAAATCCTTGTTCAAGACTTCTCATATCCAGATCTGCAGCCCCTGAATGCCTTTGATTGTCAAGTTGCAAATGAAGACTTGGAAGCTGGACCATATGATCAAATGATGCAAGATGATTCCGTACCATTCTATTTTGAATCATTTCAGTTTTTGAAGGGAAAACTACATAATATATCTTCAAATGAGCAACCTATAGGAAATCATGTAATGTCAATGGAACCAATAGAAAATGGGTTGTAGCAGTCTTTTCAAAATTTTCATGATCCAATAGCTGATGTGTTGGATGATGTCTGCAGTCAAAGTCCTTCTCCATTAGCTACTTGTGAGCTTGAAACATGTACTAATACAAACTTGATCTGGCAGCCGGTTTCTTTGTCATTTTCAACGGGAGTCTCGTCACAAAGCTCAGATGAAAGTTTGCATTCATGGTATGAGGAGAAGAAAAGTAATCCATTGGATGAGCTAAGTCCCAGTGTGCATGAATTTCAAGATCCTTATGCAGTGTTTTTGGAGTCAGATAGGGAATCCATATTATTCAATGGATCTGTATACAAGTTTTCATGGGAGTTTCCTTTCAGTAGTTCTCTCTTGTTTTTCATAATTAGGCACTTGTGGAGAATTCAAACAGCAGCTAGAATGCTTACTTGGTTGCATTGGTTATTTCACTTCACTTGATCAAATGATGAATGGAAAAACTAGAGTAGGTTTTATTGAATAAGCTCCATTTTGAGCATATTTTCCAATTTGTCATTTCTGTTTTAGTATTGCATTAGTCTCATTTTAGTTATGAGTCTTGAGTCTTGATTTTTGATGTTTTTGTTGCCAAGATATTGATTCCATATTGCCCAGTGGATAAGGCATTGGTTTGCTCTCCCAAAGATCTACGGTTCTTTGCACCTCCAAGGAGCTACCATCCCCATTGGAGCCAATGTTAGTGTCAATATTTCAAGCCTTCCACCAGTGATCAAATATGCTCTTACAAAGTGGTCTTAGGGTGTCAAGGTCAAATTTTGTCATTTCAGTGAGTTTTTAAGTAAAATTTGGTCCCTAGGTATTAGGTCTAGGGTTTGTTTTCAGTCCTTCCAAAGTTTGCCAAGTGTCGATCCATGTCACCATTCAGCTGAGTGTACCATCATTGAAAGAGTTTTCATCATCATTTCAGGTTCCAATGGGTCATTTTACACTTTGTTCGTGCTTCAGTTGTACTTGGGTAAGGCTCATTTCACTCTCCTAGTGTTTTGAAGGTCATTTCTCTTGGATGGTCAAATCATCAACACAACTTGTATCCTAATGTTCATACACCTTCCCCTATCCTTAATGTACCTTATTAAACACTTCCCATCACTGATATCCCTCAAATTGCTCATTTTCCCACAAAGCCTAGTTTCTTGCTACAATTTGACAATTTTCTATGCTAAGCTTGTGTTTTTCCTTTTTGGACCCCTTCCCCTCATTAAATCTTTGAAATTATTCTTTCCTCTATTTCTTAACATCCCTACCTACTTTCCAAATTTTTCTCAAGAATTTAGAAGCCCCTTATCCCCTTCATTTCACTTTATTTTGACAAATCCCCTGTTCCACACATCAGGGAAGGTTTTACTAAAATGATGTTTTTGAGAAATAGAAGATGAATTTAACAAAAGTGAGAGAGGTTTTTGTCAAAAATAGGCCAAGGAAGAAACAAATACTTCACTTTTTACACAGGTGTCATGGTTTTAGAGAAATGTCAAAAAATATAGTTGCCTTAGGAGAAATGCTGCACCTCTGGAGTGACCTTGGGAAAATCAATATTTCTCCTAGCCAGGTTGGCCAAATGACTTGCTGGATGAGTAAAATGATAACTAGACACAAATATATTTCTAATGAGCTATCATGAGCTCAATTTTGAGTTGAGGAAGAACTTAAAAGGTTGAATGTAACAACACTCTGCATTTAGGCAGCCTCATTTTGCAGATTTTGACCAGTCTTGGAAGATTTGACATTTGATAGGGAAAATGACGTCAAAATTAGAAAATTCAAGATGATCTCAAAAGTAGACACGATAAGCTTTCCAATGAGCTATCACAAGCCTAATTTGGACACAAGGAATGCCTTCAAATCTGGTATGAAAAAAGGCACTACACACCTGGCAGTCGGTGCTGCGCATATAAAAGGCTCTGCGCACCTGTGGCAGGTTTCCAGCGTAAAATTACAATAGCACAGTGCATAGAAAAGGTGTTGCACACCTATGTGAGGGCGTTGCGCACTTGGCTAGTGACCTCCAAACTGATCCAAATCATTCTAATTTTCCTCAAATTGCTAAATTGGCCTCTTGTCAAGTAAGTAAAGCCCTCCATCTGATTAAAAAAGGGTTTTTTTCATCATTTTTTGTGATTTTCATCTCTCAAAAAACTAAACGCTAGTTTCCTCAAAACTGTCTCATATGTTTTTAAAGTTCACTTATTTATTTTTGTTTTATTTCCTTCATTCACTACTCCCTAAAACCTCATTCCCTTCATTGATTTTCCCAATTCTCAAACCCTACATTGAAACCCTACCCTCCATATATACCCCTACACACATTCCCATTCCCATTCTCATTCCCTCATATACACTTCCCTAAAACTCTACTTACATACATAACTCTATACCCTAACCCTATATCCTCACTTCTTAAAACCCTAGTCATCCCCTTCATACCCTATTCCCTCAAACCCTACATTACATCAAATCTCACTCATATCCCTGTCTCATCCCACTCATTCCCTTTCTTTTGAAAATCTCTTCATACTCATCATTCACCCACACTACTTTTCTTTGCTGACCAACATTTACAGTCAATCAAGCCAATGGATAGTGATTATGGAGCTTTTGTACTTGTGGACCATGAGGTGGCATAAGAGGTGAGTGTCATGGACTTGGATGCTCAAAATCCAAGGAGTGTCAAAAATTTGATCACCAAGGAAAAAGATTTGTAATACAAGGACAAAGAGGCTAAAGACCAAGCTAAGACGAGTTTTGAGGAACAAGAAAGAGCAAGACAAACTTAAGATCTTGGTTGAAGCATCACTAGCCCAGTAAAGCACCTAACAAGGGTCATTCATGCCAATTTTCAAAAAAATTGGAGCAATTTTTGTCATTTTTGAAAATTTTAATGCAAAAAATAGGTTTTTTCAGCAGGTGCGCAACACCACCGGTGCTGTGCTTTTGTTGGGGGCATCCATTTGCAAAAAGGTTTGAATTTTTGGAATTAGCATGAAAAAATATGCATGTTCAGAAATGGCTGAGAATTTTGGACAATTTCTGGGTCTCCAAAAGGGCATAAAACACCCAAAAAGTGCCCTCTCTGCCACTTTTTTGCCACACAGGACGCAATCTTGGGAGATTCCATTTTTGGAGGGGCCAATGGACCCAAATCTCAAAATTCAAGTTGTTTCAGAAAGTAGACTCAACAATCTTTCCAATGAGCTATTCTTCATCTGATTTGGACTTCAGGAAGCCTTCCAAAAGTGGCATAGAAAAATCATTGCACAGAGGATCAGTGGCGCTGCGCATAGGAGGAATTTTGCCAATTTTGCTCAATTTTTCAGAATTTCACCTAGTTTGACTATTAGTTCACTTTTTCTTTTCTCCTTGGTAAATTTGTAATGGTAAATCATGTAAGATGATTTAAATTTGATGGAAAATTACTTGAGGGGGTAGATACATCAGTTAGAGGTAGTTTGAGGTTGAATGAATCAGTTTCCATAATTTTAGATGCAAGCTGTTCCACTGCCTATTTTCTAGTTCCTAGTTTAGATGTTGTTGAAACAACTCCTTGACTCATGGATTCGACCCCTGATGGCTAGCATAGGTGGTTTGATGCCTATATCATGTACTTTCTTAGTAATTTCTAAAGGTTGGACTTTAACAAAAGGTTGGACTCTTGTGGATGCATCGAGCTCTATTGTAAATCACTTCTGCAGTTTGGCAAGGAAATGAACTATGGTTTTACAACATTTTGTGGGATTCTTGTGGTAATGTGTCTTGGCATTGTTTATTCCTTTGTTATTTAGTGTTTCTCTTATGTGTATATGTGTCAACATCTATTTCTTTCTTCATAACTAAATGAATAAGTAGAATTAGGTGGAATCCATTGATATTCAGTGCTCTACCTTGAGGATACATTTAGTTTTAAGTGTTTTCTGCTATTTGAAGAGGACTCATGAATTTTGCATGCCCTCTTTAGCTCCTCAGCAGTCTTTAGACTTACCATCACATCCAATTCAAAGTGCTAAAACACTTGCTTATCTCGCCCCACATAAACTCCTGCAAATCTGAGTTGATTTCCCGGACCCAAAGCTGCTTTCCTCATTTGATCCAACAACCAACCATCAAAATCAATAAAAATCCTCTGACCTAATATGCCTAGCCTAAAATCAACATTTATTTTCAGTCATCTCAATCCCTAGCTGCCATATTCTTTTTGAGATTGACAAGGAGAGAGCCCTCTCTCGACTTGGTAGGGCTAGCTACCAGGTTAAGCATGGTTTGATGTTACCTAGACCTGCCTTCCTTCAGCCTGAGGTAGATTTAGGCACTAATAGTGTTAACCCCAAAAGATGGATGGTATGAAAGATCAATGGTGAGATAAACGATGGACGGAATAACCCAACCTAAATCAATAATGGTGATGAAGTGAAAGTGTCATGTTCAAGAGTGACTTGCTACCATAAATTCTTCAAGTTTTCTTCCCCTTTTTCCCCAGTCATTGCTAACCAGTACCTCTTTATTTTTGTCAAGCTTGGGGAGGATAACATATGCTTTTTCTATAATTCGTCCTTCGGGAAAATCTATCACTGTTTAATGTTTTAAAGAGTCTAGCGACAATTGTAGGTTTTAACCCCGTATAGAAATTACTTGCATACGAATTCTAAATCACAGGAAAAATAAAAATGCGAGAGCATAACACATAAAACACATATACACAGAGATTTCCCACTGGATCCCAAAACCGAGACTACCAGCTTGATTTTTCATTATATTCCTTTCAATGTTACAATACATATTTATACATGCCGAAGCATCCAATACCATGGACCGAAAACCATCACATCCAATACCATGGACAAAAAAACCATCGATCCAATACCATGGACCGAAAACCATCGCGTCCAAAAAACATGTGCGAAAATCATGCACAAAACCATAGGTGGGTCCGCCCAACCTAACATAGGTCCAAAACCAAAAAATTTTGGGGCGCTGCCCCGAACCCCATAAAGTGGGGTTACGGGGTACCCCTCAAAACCCCTATTAACTATGTGGAAAGAATATAACACAACCCAACAATTATTATCAGAGCCATGCCCCGAAGTTAGCCAAGTGGATGAATCCTCAGAATGTCGAACGAAGGTGGTGGGCCTCGGTAATATCACGATGGGATCCGTGGATGAGCTCAGTTAAACAGGCGGTGTGCTTCGGATTCTTCATGGACGTGTCCTGGTCCCAACACGGTGAAGAGGAGTTGACCTGGGATAGAGCAAGCTCTCGAGGCAGGTGGTGTTCCATGTAAGGCATGTGCTTCCAACGCATTGGAGCGGAGAATCCTGGTTGGTAAAGAGTGGACGGATGAATAATCGTTTGAGGGGAGGATCGATGGTCCTTTGTTCGAGGGGAGGATTGTTGGGTATACGACCAAAGTCCCACATTGACTAGAAGTGGGGAGGATCATGGGTATATAAGGATGGAAAAATAACTCCATTGGTATGAGGCCTTTTGGGGTAAGTCCAAAAGCAAATCCATGAGGGCTTAGGCCCAAAGTGGACAATATAATACCATTGTAGAGATATGTGGTGTCCAGAGTCCTTACATGAAGTTCATGTAGCCAAAGCCATGGGAGAACCTAAGAATAAGGAAATGAAGGAATAAGTGAATAATATTTACTCATAAATAAGGTTCAATAACTGTCAAGTTCTTTATGAGTATTATTATTTCCTTTAGGTAATATGTAGAGCATCATAGAGAGAAGCATACAATAGTGGCATGTTTTGAATTGACATGATTAAGTTGCTTTGTAGATATCATCTAGATAGATAGATAGATAGACCATTTTTTCATAATGTGTATCCAAGAATTATCTAACACTATGTTAGAGGTTGTCATATTGATTAAAGTGGATCATCTTGATCCTAGAATAACCATCATATTGGAAGGTTCTTACGAGAAGCACTATGACAAGGAGAGTATGCATTCCATGTAATGTGGAAACAATATTGGTAAAGGGATGAAGGAATGCAATGGGTTAGGTTGAAAGGGTCACTTTAGGACAAATAGATAGATGATGGTAAGAAAGCATAAGAATGCTTGTTTTAAGTAAACTTTGGATAGGATTCATATGCATTGACTATTGAAGAAATTTGGTCATTGGATATGTGATGCTAGAAAAATAATAGGATTTGAATTACTTTAAGTTGTATAAATAATTTAATACTTTCTTTAGAATATAAACTAATATCCAATATAGTCTTCGAAAGAAAATTTGAACTTGGTAATGAATTTTGATACTTGGTGTTTGGACTTCAAAATGTCATACAAATATCACTCATTACCATACATTTTTCACCTATTCTTCCATTATATCACTCATTATTAACCACCATGTCACTTCATTTTCCCTAATGTTCACCATTAATGGGTCTCATTTATATCTTCCAAATATTATTTATTTTTAAGCATTTTTAAGAGAAATTCTTGATTAAATATTAGAAAATAATATATTTTACTTCATATATGGAAAGTGGATTGTTTTTGTGACATGTGTAGGTTCCAAGGAAGCTTCTAAGACACCTTTATGTGGCCTTGAATGATCAAATTCGAATTTGATAAGATAAGCCTCATGGAGAAAATCATGCTCTCATGGAGAAAATCAAGGAAAAAGGAATTTGATAAGATAAGCCTCATGGAGAAAATCATGGTCTCATGGAGAAAATCATGATCTCATGGAGAAAATCAAGGACAAAGGGATTTGATAAGACAAGCCTCATGGAGAAGATCATGATCTCATGGACAAAATCAAGGAAAAAGGGGGTTATGTGTCTAGATGGTTGAGAGATTTATGGAAGTAAAGAGAGATTAGTGGATGATCATTATGAGTTTGTTACTCATCCCATTGTATAAATAGGAGTAAAATCTCCTCCATTTGTAATCTGGAAGTTTTTGTAATCTTAGAATCTTCATTTGTAATCTTAGAGTTCCATTTGTAATCTTAGAGTTGGTTTGTAATAGAGATTTTGGAATAAAGGATCATACTTCAATTTTGCTTCTACATTTGAGTCTCCATTGAAGTGGTGTGCTTGTGGAGTTATGGAGGGCCCCCATGGCCTCACTTGCATGCTTATTTATTTATTTTAGGTATAATTTATTTTATGTTTTTGTTTGATTTCAGCTTTCAAGTTTTATTAAATGTTCTAATATTGGAAGGATCTTATTTGAAAGTGTTTTTGTAAAAGAACCATAAGATCTCATACAATGATTAGATCTAGGTTTACTTCATTTCAACTTTTAAGTTCTAATTAGATGATCTAATTTTGGAAGAGATCTTGTAGAATATGTTCTTGTAAGAGAATCATAGATCTCAAACAATTGTTAGATCTAGGTTTGATTAGTTATTGAAAGAGATCTTAATGAATATGTTCATGTAAGGGGACTTTAAGATCTTGGACAAATTAGGAATCTTTCTAGATCTATATATTTTAGATAAGCACTTCTAATTTTACCTTCCCGGGTTGACATTAAATTAAACTCTAATTTGCATCCACATTTTAGACCCAACAGCTACCAAGGAAGACCGGGATTGGACAAAGTTTTTGACATTCGTGGCTTTTTTTATGCAGACTGGATTGGAGATCTGGATCAGAGAAGATCTATAAGTGGGTATTTGTTTAACCTATTTGGAGGTGTAGTCAAATGGATGAGGAAGAGACAGTCTGTAGTTCCACTTTCAACTACAGAGGCAGAATACATGGCAGCCACTCATTTAAGCAAATAAGCAGTTTGGTTGTAGAGATTATGTTCAAGTATGGGGTTAGTACAACGAGCTATACAGATAGAGTGTGATATCCAAATTGTAATTTTCTTTGGAAAGAACCATGCTTATCATTCAAAGACAAAGCACATTGATGTTCAATATTACTTTGTGAGGGATATGTTTGAGGAAAAAAAGGTGTTATTGGTAAAGGTGGACACTTTGAATAATGTTATAGATGCATTGACGAAGCTTGTGAGAAATGAAAGGTTTTCTTGGTGTATAGAAACAATGGGCATTGTAGGGTTGGACCAATGACTAAGCTCTCTTGTGACCCCCTGGGTGGAAAAGAAAGCAGCAAGGGGGAGAATGTTGGGTGTGTGTCATATTCTTCCGGCGATTAGTTCATTGCATTGGGTGCAACAGGGGAGGTGCAGCCCCCCATGTTGATGGTTTTTAAGGGGGTGTTAGCCCCCCTGTAAGGGGTATGGGGCTAGTCATGGAAAGAATATAACACAATCCAACAGAAAATGGGAAGAGAATTGTTGGCTTAGTGGATCCTGACCTAGGTTTAGAGTTAATTACGCCAAACAAAACCCTACACTACTAGCCCTTTTGGCATCAACCCGCGTAGCATGGATTGAAATCTCACCCGAAGCAGTATGGGAGGATGCTAGAACCAAGTTTCCGCATCCAGAGATTAGTGTGATGTCTCTTTACACCCTAGATCTGCCTCCGTGCAGATCTATAGGCCCTTAGGGCTTGGTACTGTAACTTCCTTTGAATGGCCCCTAGACCTCCACGAAGGTCTACAATCAGCTTTTGCAAACCCTGAACAGATGAATTATCTATTTACGCGCATCATAAATTATCCTCAATTTGGAATCTACTCAAATCTACTTAAGTGCTTAATAAATGTAACATAATGTATTATGATGTTCGCGTAAATACTTAACATGTATTGCATCCAGTTAATAAGACTTATCCAGTAGATTCACTCATCGATACATTATTATTTCATAAATACATTATTTCATCACAACATATATCGCAAACATAAACAACATAAGTAAACAAATAAAACACATGAATTTCTCCAACAGTCTTCTTTATTGATCTTCAATATAAGGCTACAGACTCAAAACTTCCCTGCACACTCAGTTGCAGATAGTACTCTATGCCTCTATGCACTCAGCTGAAGAGCCTTTCCCCCCTCTAAGACTTACTTCTTTGTGCTATCTCACTAAGATTCCATCTGTTCATACCCATAGACATGTCTTAGACTCTCTAAGGCACACCTATTTATAGCCTTTTACTTACAATCCCATGGTCCACGGACCATGGGTGGATCTCAAAACCGACTCAGCTTTACATAAATGAGGGTAAAAACCCTTTTTGACTCCTAACTACCTATGTGCTCCACATCCACAATTCGCGGAGACTTTTCATCAAAATTTACATCAAAACTTGGGTTTTTAACCCAAAACTGACCCAGGGGACCCCATCCCAACAGGTCCCCAACACAAAGGTTGTGACTCGCCCTTGAGTCACTTGGCTGGCGTGGTGATCCAACTCCACCTGTACAAATGCCACTTCAGCAGTGCTCTACAAAGCTACCTACTTGATTTCCTCGACGATTTGTTCTGTAGTTGGACCTTCTGCAACTAGATTGATCTTTTGATGTGTTCATTGTAATCCCGTCAGCTTCTCCTGAATGGTGGTTGTTACTTGGTAGGCTTCATCTAACCAAGGTCCCAACCTGGCCTTAAGGATAACCTCCTTCTGCTGGGCTGCTTCTACCTGTGCGCGAAGCTGCTTCCCCTGATGTAACTTGGTGAGGCATTGTGCTGGAGTAATCGAGCACGCCATCGCGTCGACCTCATCATACTGCTTCTGTTGCTCATGAACCTCTATGTTCAGCATCTACAGGGTTGGGTTTTCCTGTAGAGTCGTCAATAATTCCATGGCCTATTCAAATACGTCCAAGTAGTCAGTGACTGTGACATCCAACATGGTCATTCATTCTTTTATATCGGCTTCGCACTGCTCCCTGGCCTCGGTGGAGTCGAACGTTGTGATTTGAGCTGCAGCTCCATGATTTTCATGTTGAGTTCAAATTGAACTCTCGCAACCTCTACCTTTGCCTCAGGATGCCTACAGCTAATTTTCGGATCTTGGCCTCTGGTTGTGCATCCTCGGGTATGTGCAACTCTGACACTATTTTGCATGCCTCTGCTACTGTAGTTGCCAGCTAGGAACTCTGTACCTGGATAGTATCTCTCTTCTTTAGGGCCTGTGTCTTCTCAACAAACATTTGCTCATTGTTCACCCTGTACTCGCTTATCAGGTTGAGAATGTGTTTCTCCCGGGCTCTCAATTCTTTTGTTACCCCTGCCTCCAGCACGTGAAGAAGCTTGTTGGGGAGCACTACAATATTTAGGCCAATGTTCCTAAGCATACTTATGATGATCTTGTCATCAGCCGATTCTGTGCACAAGGACCCTTCCGATAGAGAAACTATTCGAAGGTCCAATGTCCCAACTAATTCTGCAACCTAGCTTGTCCCTTGTTACAAGCTCACTTGTGCGGTGATCGCTTGACCTGTGCCCACCTATATCCTACTAGTCTTGATCTACAACTCACACAAATCTTTCTACATGTTCCCCAATGTCTGCATGTACTATTGCTCGAATTGTTGCAACAGTTCAGTCGTAGCATCCCGTCGATCTTGTCGAGATCGCCCTTTGTCAAGCTCATGGGATCCATCAGTGTTTTATCCAACTTTTTCTTCTTACAGGAACCCTCCTATTGTTGTTCTTTGTGCTTCCTCAGCTGAAAGGGGGTGCTCTTCCCCTCATCTCCTCCACCACCCTGTTCATATTTCTCTTCCTCCTTAGTTTCGGGTGAAGGAGATTTTCCACTTGGCTCTCAATCATGCTATTCTTGCTTGTCCTGCTCCTTTGTAGCATGCTCCTTTCCCATTCGGGCCTTCTCTTCGTTGTCCTTCTTCCGCTATGTGGCCAACTTTTGCCTCTCTTCAGGTTTCTTTCCCTTGTCATCCCTAGTCGTTACTTCACTTCTTAGCACGATATTCACATTCAGATCTTCCTCGGAGGGCTCAGCCCTCATCATTTGCAAGTTTTGTGTAGGTTGTTGAGGTTGTGCCTTCTTCTCCTACATCTTAGCTATCAGCACAGGGCATTCTTCTATGGTGTGGTCAAACTGGCTGCAGTATTGACATGATGGGCGTGAATGATTCTGGCGCTCCCACGTGTAGTGCCCTGGTGCCCCGCAGTTGTAACAAATGACCTGTCCACGACCTATACCAAGTCCTCCTCCTCCGCTGCCTCGTCCTCTTCCCTGATATCCTCCGCACCCTCCTCCAACGCCCTGATTTGGAGGCCAATTTTCTGCTTGCATTTGATAGGTAAGCATTCTTTCCATCATCAGTTCATAGCTGTGATAATGGCGCTCATCGTGGCCCATTGATTTGCAGAAGTTGCAGAACAACTGTTGTGGTGTCTGAATGAACTTTTGCAGCAAATGACAATTATTCGTTACATGTTTCCCATCCACCTCGAAAATAGTGCACCATAACGTGGGCCCCACACTTAATCCTACTGGAACTTCCTACCTCAGGGGAATAGGTAACCCCTCCCCCCCCCGCCTAATACAATTCGCGAAGACAGGGCAATGGTCTTTATCATGCCCCTGGCCCTTATACTTGAGGCACCATACTTCCTCACGCGCCTCTAGCCTAACCTCCTTCTCCTTTTTCAAGCTCTGCAATTCCAAGTAGAGGTTCTGCAACTGTGAATGAATCTGTTGAACTCCCAAAGTAGCCTCCTAAATCGGTGTCTCGTGCAATATCATCGCAATTTTCAAAGCATCTTCCTGAGTTCCTATCTTCTGTTGTCACAAAGAAATCCTTAGGTGGGGCAGGAGCGATGCTATAAACCATTCGTGGTGCTGGCCATCTGTGAGTTTCATATTAGCTTTGTGGATCACACATTTCATCCTTTGATCTAACTCCCAAGGCATCTCACCAGCCTTCATCATGATTTACTTAAATCCAATGACTCACTACGATTCAGACTTAGGCTTAGTAAAATCCCTGTTTAAAGCATCATTAGTGTCTGCTAGCATTGCTAAATGATGATCAACACAGTACTTAATATACCATGTCAGTGCGTGATCCTACAGAGCAGTAACCAAGTGCACCTTATTTATGTTGTCAACAGTGATCTGTTGCGTAGTCCACATAGCATTTGCAACAAACCAGAACTAATTTGTGTCTTCAATCCCTATGCCTTTAAAAATCGGCAGATTTATCAAGTTCGACATGTTGACTGGCAGTGTTGGTGGCAATGGTGTGGTTGAAGGTGTATGTTGTGGAGGTGGAATGGATGGATGATGTATCCACAGAAAACCCTGTCTTATCAGCTGGACCGCACTCTGCGGTGAGGTTTGTGTTGTTCACTCATCGTCACTCGAAGGAGGTCTGATCAACAAGCTATATTTAGGGCTTGTTTTCTCTCGATTTCTGAATATTCATCCACTTTGCGTACATTTGAACATAAAGGCAACGACATAACCCATTTTTCACACAAGAGCATCTTAATCTAGGTATTAAAAGATCTCAGATACTTACCTCGCAGTCCCTTGAAGAAGCATCGCTTTGCTTCACTGTAGCTTACTAAGGTATCAATTGCGAACTTTGTAACAAATACTCCTATGATTCAATCGAGAAAGTGGTCAACAGCACATGCAATCTTGTCTTCAGAAGCTTCCAGCCTTCGTACTAGCTCCAGAGTCCACACTATTGGACCATCAAGCCTCCACCTTCCTTGGTCATCTACCAAGTTAGCTATCCATTCATATAATTCGATTGAGAAGATGCAAAAGAAAATTTCATGTATTTTTGTGTACAAATATATGTCCAATTACTGCTCCTTTCACAGGCGCGGATCCCTGTTCTCTTGCGCCGTGAATTAGTGAATCTTCCTATCCAACCACTTCTCAATTTCCTTCTTAGTCGGATTCCAATGATGTGACATCACACATCTATTTATGAAGATCCCGGTCCCAGCAACAGAACCATTTGTTGGCTTAGTGGGTCCTGACCCAAGTTCAGAGTTAATTGTGCCAAACAAAACCCTACACTACTGTCCCTTTCAGCATCAACCCGCGTAGCATGGACTGAGGTCTCACCCAAAGCAGTATGGGGGGATGCTGGAACCAAGTTTCCGCATCCGAGATCAATGTGATGTCTCTTTACGCCCTAGATCTGCCTCCGCACAGATCTATAAGCCCTTTAGTGGCCCCTAGATCCCCGTGTTTGGTACTATAACTTCCTTTTAGTGGCCCCTAAACCTCCATGAAGGTCTATGATCAGCTTTTGTGAACCCTGAATAGATGAATTATCTACTTATGCGCACTTTAAATTATCCTCAAATCGGAATCTACTTAGATCTACTTAAGAGCTTAATAAACGTAATAGTATTATGATCTTCGCATAAAGACTTAACAAGTATTGCGTCCAGTTAATAAGTCTTATCCAATAGATTCACGCATCGATACATTATTATTTCATAAATACATTATTTCATCACAACATATATCGCAAACATAAACAACTGAAGTAAACAAATAAGACGTGAATTTCTCCAATAGTATTCTTTATTGATCTTCAATATAAGGTTACAGACTCAAAACTTCCCTATGCACTCAATTGCAAGGGTCCGCCACTTAGCTACGGATACTACTCTAGGCCTTTACACACTTCGTTACAAAGCATTTTCCCCCTGTAAGACTTACTTCTCCGTGTTATCTCTCTAAGATTCCATCTGTTCATACCCATAGACATGCCTTAGACTCTCTAAGACACACCTATTTATAACCTTTTAGATATAATCCCATGGTCTATGGACCATGGGTGGATCTCAAAATTGACTCAACTTTACATAAACGAGGGCAAAAACCCTTTTTGACTCCTAACTGCCTATGCACTCCGCATCCACAATTCGTGGAGATTTTTCATCAAAATTTACATAAAAACTTGGGTTTTTAACCCAAAACTGACCCAGGGAACCCCATCCTAACAAGCATTTTCACTTGGTGGAATTTGGAATAAAAATAGGTATTAATCATCTTTGAAGATGAGCCCATTTGAGGCCTTATATGGTATAAAATGAAACACAACTATGAGTTTGGATAACCTAGTGGACAGGGCCATTATCAGGTCATATTTGTTTGAAGAAATGGAATAGAAAGTGGTTAAAATCAAATAAAACTTCAAATTTTCCTAGGATAGGTAGAAGAGATATGAAGATAGAATAGGACAAACAATGTACTCAAAGTTGGTGACCATGTTTTCCTTAATATAAAGGCCAAGAAGAGTTCAATGAAATTGGGAAGTTGGTCAAAGTTGGCAACTATATTTTATGGGCCATTTGAGATCCTAGAGAGGATTAGCTCAATTGCATGTAGGATTGCATTTCCAACATCCATGCATGTCCATAATGTATTTAATATTTCACTACCTAAAAAGCATGTTCCTAATGTTAATCATGTAATTGATTAGGATATTATTCATGTGGATCCCAAAGCATAATTTAAGGTTCAACCAATGATAATTTTGTACAGGAAGGTCAAGGTGGTCCATAATTGAGCCATTGCCTTTATAAAGGTGTAGTGGACACATTTTGGTCTTGAAGATGCTACATGGGAGCATCAAGATGCCATGAAGGGAGAGTACCCTCATCTTTTTGAATAGTTTTGATTGCAAATATGTATATAATGCAATGAGGACAATGCATACATAAAGGAGAGGGGAATGTAATACCCCAAGGATGACCCCAATGTGTATTACACATATCATGTTTAGGCTAGTGTGCCAAGAAATATTTTGGGGGCCTGCATGCCCATGTATATATGTATTTAGGTTAGTTTGCATTTCTTATATGCTTTAAGGCCATAGTTCCTGTAATTCTAAGTCAATGAGCATATGTGCTAAAAGGCCAGAGAGCCTAGCTTTGTAAATATGTTATCACATGCATATTAATAAAATATTCCACTGCTACAAATTGATTCAGAAAAAATATTATGAGGGTTAATACTTAACAAGTAGGAGAGGGGGGATTAAGGGCTAAGAGATGGAGGGCTTAATCCTAGCTATAGCTAACCGATTGTTAAATTATACCTAAAGTCAAAAATGACATGTTCTTATCCTAAGTTCATAAAGTGAATTCATGAAGTGCCACTTGTCGAAGAGGGCACATGCACATAAAAGGGGGGAATTTTAGTGTTGTTTGGGGAGATTCTGATTATTCTATTCCAAGAGGGAACTTGGTTGATTATTAAACTTCTTGATGGAGGTAAAATAGTTTGACCCTATGATTTTTTAACCTTGTTAATCCTAGATGGATTTGGGTATGGGGATCGGTTTCCTCGATTTGAGGCCAGTAAGGTACCTAAAGACTCTTGAGGCAAGTTGGAACTCCTACAAGCCATAAGGATACGATATATCCCTAGTTGTCTTGAGTTGGGATCCCTACAAGGGTAGATGCATAACTCAATGTGTTGTGGGTGTAGAGAAGTTGGTGCATTACCTTGGGTTGTGTAGGCTGATAGGGGATGAGAGATTATTATTCGGAGGATGTCAGAGTCAAGTACCTTGGCATGTTATTCTTTTTGTGTAGATGTGGACCATGGTTGGCTTAGGTAGCCTTCTTGCCCTAGTGTATTCATAACCCTATCTCCACGGTGACCCACTGCTGAGAGATTATGAGCAATGTGGTCTATGGTTGGGTGGAATGTCTGAGGTTTGCAACTAGTTGGTGCTTCTTTTATAAGACAAGTATCTATTACTAAGTTTGTGTTTTCTATTGTGGTTAATTTATGTATCTTCACATAACATATAAAATTAGTAATTTAAAATATGTCAATTATACATTTATGTTCTTGTACATATGAGCATTACATAGTAGAATGCATTAGACATGCATGACATATGTTGCAAAAATCGAGTTCAAGGGAAAAATTTCAAAAAAACAAGTTATAGAGGTAGTAACATGCCCTAGTGGGTGACTAGGGGTGTTACACTCTCTCCCTTTAGAGGTTTACCAAAGTAGTGGAATTTTTTTTAAGAAATGGATAAGGGTTTGATATTAGTAATGACTAGTTTATGGGACACAACCCTTACGACATCTTTTTTATTTTTGACAATGGAAGTATTCATTTGTCCACACAAAATAGATGTGATCTCTAGAGTTGCATTTCTTTCCTACACTAAAATAATTTCTATTAATAATATGAAAAAAAATACCCAAGTATTAGACAATATTTACAAAGCAACATCAAAATTCAAGAGAGATTAGGAACCGATATACATTGACATTGGACCCAACCTTCAGCAACGACCATGGCCAAAAGTATAAACCCCTAGTGGGCGGCCATATTTTTTCCTTTCAGGAGCAGTGTTGGATTTGATGTCCCTCAAGTTGAGTTAAGCATCGCCAGGCATGAGATTCTCAAAATCCAAGACCCGAGCACTAAGGGAATTGACCTACTCCTACAAACCATTCAGAGAAAGATCCATAGTGCTTATATGTTTGAGTAATTTGCCTTCTAAGAGGATCTGAAATGATTGTATTTTCTTTTATGCCATATCTTCTTATTGTTGCCTAGCTTCTAGCAACGCTTTGGCTTAATCTAATAACCTTTCAAACAACAAACCAACATTATCATTCTTTGGAATTGATGGAGGTTCTGCCATATTGTAACTCACTCCTCCCACATCTACCCAAGTAACTAGCCAACTAGGGTAAACATGTGATGAAGAGTTATTATGATATGATCAAACTCCATATGTATCAGTTAAGGAAGTGGAACAGATGGAACATAGACAACCTGACCTTCTACACCTGTAACAGAACCCTAGGAGCCATCCATCCCATCCAGGTGACTAACCCCTGAAACAAACTAACATTTTTATGCATTAAATCCTTAGTCACTCTCTTGACATGGGCATGCATGCGACTGGGGAGTTTTCAATGTAGTTTTGTGTCAGCGGCTCCGGATTCTATGCCACTTTTTCAGGGCCACGGCCCAAAACTCCATGAAACTTCCAAAAATGAAAAGTAACATCAAAACAATGATATATATGCAAATACTTGAACAAGGGATTAACTGGACCCCTACTAGCTTACGAGCCTCAATATTGCAACAAGAATGTTGCAACTCCCAAGACTACCAACTTTAATTATCAACCCAGGGTTCGTACAAACTTAAGAGGTATCAGCACTATATGTGAAGCATACAATGTGTCCTTCCTTTGCTTTCATGATGTAATGGAGTGCATGCAATGAAATCAAATCCTAAACTAATTGCAGAAAATAAAATGCTCGAAATGGAAACCTTATCCTATTGCATGAAAGAATATACAAGTAAAGAAACCTATTCTAATTGCATAGAGTAGATATCATGAACTAAATTTTAATCATTACATTTCAAAGAGTTTAGATCCATTGAAAGAGTTCCTTGGATGTGTTAATTAATAAAATCATCATTGTATTCCCATTTCATAAATTTGTCCATTAGCCCAAATCGTTGAAATGTTTTGCATGGGTAAAGAGGCAAGTCCTAAGTGGTATTCAACCTTCCCTAATCATTGATTTAGATCCTAGGGGTCCTGATTCAACCCTAAGTGACAATAACTAAGCTTCTTGAGTGAATCTAGGCAAGTATATACATGTTGGAAGGATGCTACAGGAGATCATGTAGTTACTACAGGAAACTGCAGATTTACTACAAGGAACTATAATTCACCAAATGACCAAGAAAATCAAATCCAATATGGATGGGAAAATAAAAATTATTGACTAGGATGTATTAGGTATTCATTCCAAGTGGAATCACTCAAAAATACCTTTTCTAACCCATGCTAAAAAATAGCATAAAATTACTAGTCTAAAATCTAGAAATTCAAGAACTAGTGAGCTAGAAAATCTATCAAATGCCTAACCTAGTCAAGTGAAAATGCAATGGAGTAAAACAGATTACTAACTAGATTTTTTTTTATCTAATTCAAGTGGAATTAAATCTATTGAAGCTCGTTAGCATGCTCTAAAAAATAGCAGATATTTATTTTTATTTGCCACAAGGGACTTCCAGAAATCTAGATTTGGGAATAAGCAAACTAATCCAAGTAGCTCAATGATTACAATGACCTTCCAAAGTTGTTCCAATGATTAAATGATGCTTGTGATCCTGAAAAATAACTTACTTCAACCATTTAACCAATCCTACAACAAGAAATCATTAATACTAAATGCAGAAATAGGAAAAAACAAGAACAAGAGATGGATGTGAATAAGAAGTGAACAGAAGAAAAGTAAATGATACTAAAGGGCTCTGAGGCTCCTTGGATGGCCAAAGCCAAGGAAACTCAGAGTCCTATGGAGGAGACCAAGATTTATAAGTTGAACATGGTAACAATCTTCATTATTTCCATCAATACAATTACATCCCTGCAAGAAATGACAGTGGAGCTGCGTTAATACGAGTTCTCTCCACAAGAAGAGTAATAAAATTCAACCCCTAGAGGAAAATTAGACTTGGTACTTATACAAAATGATCAGGAAGCATTCCCCATGAAAGGAGGAAGCTTTACCCACCAAAATCCCTTAATTAGTGGATCTGCTTCCCAATATTAGGAATCTGCATTAAATGACAAGGAACACATTCCTAGATTTTCTCAATCATTGGAGCTCTAGAATCTATGCAATTATTTCATAATATCTTCTTGATTTATTATTTAATATCGATCCTCCTATAGTAGGGAGAACGTCCTTAAATTATCTCCTCCTCCAAATATTCACAATCTGCCTAATATTCTGACAATATTCAACAAAAATAAATAATATTAGGCACAAATATGCAATTATCCGTAAACCTTCCTAATAAACATATTAAAGTTAAAAATACATTATCTAATGCAAAAATAGAAGTTTAATGTGTTGAAGGATGGTCACATGGGCCTTAACTTATGTCTAATTTAGAGGCTCATCACTATCCATGATAGGCATTTCGTCAAACATGTCACAAATATGCATTCTATAGGTTTAAACAATAGATCTCAACATAGGGGTCTCATACTTACCTGAGAATCACTAAGAAGCATGGATGCCTCATCACAAAAAATGAATTACCATCTATTAAGCCATATATTCATTGTACATGATTAACTAAAACATGATGAGAGCCATACATTTTAACTGTCATAAAACACATTCATAACCAACATATAACCAGCAGAAATATCAAGGATATAACAGCCATATTAGCCACATATAAACAAGTATATTTATCCATAAAATACCAAGGAGAAAGATAGCTCTTATTGATGATTTCATAAGCCGACCAGGTATGGGACTTCCACGAACCACCCAACCATAGACTAGGTTGAACCAAATATTTCTTTGATCTAGTCACCTTCGTGCCATATTCCAAGCATGAATGTGGGATATCATAAAAAAAAATCAATAAAAACCATCCAAGGCTTCTAGAGACCAAACCACCTCAACCCTCAACCAGTGATTCCACCTCATGATCGTACATCACTAACCAACACCAGATTGGCCTCTACCAAGTTGTCCAAGGTTCTAGAGTGTTTGTTTTAACCAGGGCTTCGAGGATTAGTAACTCAACCCGCAACTACCGTTAGGTTTTCAGAGTGTTTGTCCAACCAGGGCTTCCAGGACGGGTAACTCAACCCACCAAGGGCTTCCAGAGCATTCGTCCAACCAAGGCTTCTAGGACTAGTAACTCAACCCAAGCTGTTATAGGGCTTCCAGAGCATTTGCCCAACCAAGGCTTCCAAGAACTAATAACTCAACCCACAGCCAAATGCACAAGAAAAGCAACCTGAAAACAAAAGTAAAGCCCACAACACCATGGCTATCTAGGAAATGGAAAGGATAGGAAAAACCGTTGTCAATCCAGGCAATCCTCCATGCGAATGACAAATCATAACCAAATAACCACATGCATATCCCATGCATGCCAAAACTATAAAGGAAATCATACATGCAACTCGGTACATGTAAGCAAAATCCAATGTAGGTTTTAATCCTGTTGTCCTCTTGTGCTTCCCTTCTTTTCCTTTTCCTTCTTGCTCCAAATCCCAAGTATGCCACAATCCTCCAAGAGTGATCCAAGAAAAAACTAAGTGTCCAAGAGTATGAGAGAGAGAGAATAGAGAGAGTTCCAAAACTGAACTGACAAAAGTCTATCAATTGATCATCAAAATCCTTTTTATTAATGAGACCTCTAATTTCTTCATTTTCCATTATTTTCCTTCATTTTCCTCCTCACATGCAACCTGTGACCTTTCACCTTCCTTTTCTCCTAATTTCCATTATTTTCATAAATAAAATGTTAATTACTGCCTCATGCCTTTCCAAATCCTTTGTCAATGCCTTTACCAATTTCCTTAGCCATTAATTAATCACAAATGATCCCCATCACTATGTTTTTGCCCAGCATTCAGCTTGGAATACATGTCCCATGACCAAGGTCTTATTTTACCTTTATTAATTTTTTACATGGATCTTTTACCATGGTTGTTACAGAACCTTCCCCCTTAGGGGAACACCGTCCTCAGTGTTCAATAACACCTATAACCACCAAGATTGTTGAAAGAAAAATATACTGCCCATGGAGCTTTATAACTTAGCTTGTTGCGGTATTTACAATGATCAACCTGGTGAGAAGCAAACCAACATGACAACATAACAATCATGACAACCATACTTCTTATTGGAGCTTTATAACATAGCTTGTAGCAGTATTTACATCCATATACATATATAGATACACCAAAACATATGCCAAACATTCACTCAACTAGCGAATAGAGAAGGATACATAGCCCGCATCTAATTCACCATCTTCCATGTAGCTTCATTGGGCCCAAATTGCTTCAACTGCACTTTAACCTACTCAATTTATTGGTTCTGGAGGATGAGCATCTTTCTCTGCAAAATGAACTGAGGTTCCAGCTGGAATTCTCCTTCTGGCTCCACCTATAATATAGACCAGTCAATTATATGATCATCATTTTTAACATATTTCTTAAGCAATGACACATGGAAAGCATCATGGACTTTCACTGTAGGCTACTGGTCTAATCCTTTAAAGGATCCTGAAAGGTCCACAAACCTAGGTGCCAACTTGGTACATGATCCAATCCTCAAGGAGCTATTCTTGGGCTTGATGCACAAGTACACCTGTTCCCCAACCTGAAACTCCTAAAACGACTTGTTCTGATATGCATAATTGTTCTGTCTATCATGTGCTACCTTTAGATTCTTCTTGATTTCCTTCATTTCCTCTTCAATTTCTGCCAACATATACAGTCCAATCAACACCTTGTTCACTAGATCACTCCAACTAATGGGAGTATTACAACCCCTCCCACATAATGCCTCAAATGGACTAATCCTCAAGGATTCGTGATACCCATTGTTGTAAGTGAAATCTACCAGCGGAAGATATTCTTCCCACACCTGTTGCTAATGCATCACATACATCCTCAACATATCCTCCAATATCTTGTTGACCCTCTCTATCTATCCATATGTTTGTGGATGATAACTTGTGTTGAAGACCAACTTTGTACCCAAACTTGTAAATAACTCTTTCCATAACCTAGAAGTGAACTTGGCATCCCTTTATGATATGATCTTCTTTGGTACACCATGCAACTTCACTATATCCCAAATGAATACATGTGTTACATCATTAGTTGAATAGGTAGACTTCACTGGAAGGAAGTGCGCTACCTTATTCAACCTATCCACAACAACCATGATAGAATCATGTTGTCTAACTATCCTCAACAAACCTATAATGAAGTCCATGGAAATGACCTCCCACTTCCACTCTGGAATCAGAATAGGCTGAATTAATTCGCTGGATGTTTACACTTTTCTTTTGCCTATTGACAATCCAAGCATCTAGCACAAACTCTTCCACATCTTTCTTCAAGTTTAGCCAATAGTAGAACTTCTTCACTGATGTCAATGTCTTCTGATATCCTGAGTGACTTGAATACAGTTTCACGTGAAACTCTCTCAAGATAATCTTCTTGAGCTCGCTATCATCTGCAACATATATCTTGTCCCTAAATTTGACCAAGCCATCTAGTGTGAGACAATAGTCCACATCTTATGCACATATACCTGCGAATGTACCTATACATGTACCCTGTTGTAACATGTGCCTGAGCTCCATGTACCTATTACCCTGCTGACCTGCTTATAAGATACGAGCATGTAAATCTATCCCATAAGAACTCATAGTTGCTATGTGGTTTACTTATATCTACCTGCTAAGAGCATCTGCAACCTTGTTCTATTTACCTTTAATGTACTTGATCTCAAAGTCGAACTCGTTGATCGTGGAACCATATTGATTGCCTAGAATTCAAATTTGGTTGGTCGAATACATACCTCAATCCACTATCGCTCATCAATGAAAATATCTTGCCAAGAAGATAGTGCCTCCACATCTTCAATGCATGGATGATCGTTACCAACTCAAGATCATGTGTTGGATAATTATTCTCATGCTCATTCATTTTCCGTGATTTATAGCATACTACCTACCCTTCTTACATAAGACCTCCACGAATTCCTCTCTTGCAAGCATCTGTACATACCACAAACTCTTTTTCTAGATATGCAATCTTTAGCACTTGAGCATTTGTCAACAATTGTTTCAACTGCTCAAAACTAGCTCCACATTCCTCTGTCCATTCAAATTTCTTACCTTTCCTTTGCAATGACGTAATAGGATAAAGAATCTGTGAGAGGTTCCTGATGAATCTCCTGTAAAAACCTACTAACCCCATGAATGATCTTACCTCATCCACATTTATAGGAGCTTCCAACTCCATGATAGCCCTTATCTTTCTAGATCCACTGATATGCCTTCCTTGGAAACCACATGTCCCAAGTAATGTACCTCTGTCTGAAATAAACTGCATTTGCTAATCTTAGAATACAAATGATGCTCTCTTAGCAATCTCAACACTGCTACTAAATGTTCGACATGTTATTCCTCATTCTTAGAATATACCAATATATCATCAATGACTACAATAAAAAAACTTGTTTAGATAAGGACACAACACAATATTCATCAAACACATAAAAGTAGATGAAGCATTAGTCAAACCAAATGGAACTACAACAAGCTCATATTTTCCTTACCTGGTCTGGAAAGTTGTCTTGTGAATGTCATCTTCCTTAATCTATACCTGATGATATCCTAATCGGATATCAATCTTTGAGAACATTTATTCTCCCTTCAACTGATGATCTGGAATTTATCCAAGATAAAGAATGAAAGTTATTACAGACTCATTTGCATGGGTGTGCCTTTGTTACTTATGCAACGAATCAATAAGATTGCTATAATACATAGACATTGAGGCAATCAGAGAAAACATAACAGTCAAACATGTAAACAAAACAAGTTTAATAAGGAGTTCACCCAATGCTCCTGGGCTATGTCTCCTGGTCCAACCTTTCAATGGTGGCCTCTCTATTATGTTTTCAAGCGGATTTTTTACAACAGTGAGCTCGATTCGAGACTCACTAAACAAAATGAGGTCAGTAGGAATGGAGTGCACAGACTCTCCTTATTGAAACTCGACCTCTAAGGGTCACAATAGTATGACAGGCCTATACCGAGGAGGTTGCTTAAACCTCTCAAGCCTTCAATGGAGTACACAGACTCTCTGACTCTCTCTGGCTCTGTCTGGCTTGATGCTGCCTTTAGGTCAGCTCAGCTTCTACTCTCTATTTTCTGCTATTAGCTTCTTGTGTCTTTGTATGTGCCTGCTCTCTACTTCTATCAGTTCATGGCTTTAAAGCCAATCTACTCTTTGACTGTTCATTTTCGATTCCCGGCCTTCTGGTTTCCTTTCCTCTATCCATTCGAATTCCTCTGCTCTGCGTCATCATCACTGGATAACACCACGCAGGGAGGTGGCCACCTTTTTTGCTAACGAACTGGGTGTCATATTCCCTGAATCATACTCGAATGGCCATTAAATTTGTTTTCTTCAAGATCGCTAGCGAACACGAATTGTTTTCCAACTCATCATCCACGTCGGACGTCAAATCCCTTGTCATCTTGCTTTTTGACCTGTCAAATCTAGTCAGTCATCAAGACGCATCTCTGTCATCGATCTGGACCCCCCAGATCCTACGGTCGTCCTTCATATCGAGTGGAAAAGTTGCACGACGTTTACCCATCCGAAGCGGGCAGTTTTCTCTCTCTTCCGCCGGACTCGTGTTGCTCGATGTGTGGCATTGGGCGGGACTCAATCAAAACTACTTGCTGCCTCGAAGCCTTCCAATAACCTGCCGATTTTGGGGAATCCCACGCTACGGAACTGAAACAGTTACTTTTCTGAATTTTATAGCGTTTTTGGGCCTAAGTGCTTTGGGGCTTTCCTTCACTGAGGGGTAATCACGTATCAGAATCCACCTCCGTTTCTCGAATTAGCCTCCAATTTTTCCAGTTTTATGCCATTGTGCTTTACCATGGGCCAACAGTCTGCGCACTCAACCGAGGGTCCTCGTTGCTCCGCTTTGGCCACAAATACAATTGTTATGAGGATTCCTTCTGATAGCTTCGATCTTTTCTAGGACTTGAATCTTTTAGCATAATTTGAAACAGTCATGAAAACTTAGAGAGTTCTAGGATCCAATTCGGATCACGGCCTTCCCACTGAAAAAGCTTTTGGACCACCAAAAGTTGGTTTTCTTTCAAGCATCCATCACGTGAGGGTATTGCTTCCTCACTTGCTCAATTTCTATCCATTTCGTACTACTTGGCTTTGAACCTTTAAGTCTGATCCTAAGGTACTCAAATGTCACCTCTGGGTGTAGTTCTTACCTTCTTGTCCAGAACATCATCTTCCTGCAACTCATTAAGATATTCAGGTAACAGATCATCAATAGAAGGCAATTGACTCTACTCTTCGGGATCTTCAATTAATGAAGGTTCAAATAGTCTCAAGCTGTCTGCATTAACAACTGAGTA
>APFE030009200.1:0-16269 GCA_000404065.3 Pinus taeda
TATACCAAAAGCTACTCTAATTTAATTTAATGGACTATTCAGAAAAACCCTGAAAAATCGAAAGTACCTGAAATTCGCCAGCCGAACCTTCTTAAATCGATCCATTGGCAAACCTGACAAGGATTTCCTATCTCTCTGGCGCAACAGACCTGCGCATCATCGACACTTTTAAGTTTTTTATGTGTATAAAAGAGGAAATTAGAATGTTAAATCTTGATACCCAATCCGAAGAAAACATCAGGAAGTAAACCAAACCAATCAGCAAGCCAGTGAAAACAAAGGACGAAACAAGATTACCAAGAACGAACGAAACAAGATTACAAAGAAAGAAGATACACTACACTGCAAAACAAATAAAAACAAGAGGAAAAACATACACAGGAAAACTGAATCAAATAATCGACACCCAATAAACCCAGGAATTTGGCAATCCCTAAACAGGGTACAGACAGACAACACAGAGGCAATTTAGAGAGGAACCGACAGAGAGTCACAGCCACACAAACATTGACATACACAAGAGAAAACACTTCCAAACAAACAAAAAATTTCGCTGCAAATACAAAAGAACTGCTAACTATTCGTTTGAAGCCACCCAGGCCATCCCTCGTGTATTTCAAAAAAAAGTTGTGATCCGTTAATGGAGCGGATCAACGTCTACGAGGAAAAAATTTCCTGAGATGCCTTTCTTGAAATTCTCGTGCAAGGGACCTAGGTAAAAGATTGAGATCTTTTTTGAGAAATTCTCTTTACATCCACGTCATCTATCCACGTCGGTGAAAATTTGGAATTTTCACACAAATTTGAAATGGGCTTGCATTTGAATTTGAATTTGAATTTAAGGTGGAATCTTTGAGGAGTGGAATTTAAGGTGGAATCTTTGAGGAGGCTTATTCAAATGCATGTTACTTGAAGGAGTGTCATCACAATAAGCGACATACACAAATCTTAAATTAACTTGGACTCATGGCCTATTTCTTTTTGGAAATATTTCAGGTGGCCTATTTCCTTTTGGAAATATTTCAGGATAAGCTTGGATATGGACAAACTCATTGTTTCTAGGAGTATTCTAATGTCTATTTCGCGTTGCTCGGGATTTTTTCCTCCAAATTTTTTTAATCTTAACTTTAGATTGAGGGTTTTGCTGTGATTGATAATCTCCTCTTCATGTGTAGGTTCTTTACGTACAATTCTAGGCCGAAGACTTACCCTGGAGGACTTCACCTCCCTTTTATCATGAAATTACTATTTTAGTTCTATATGAAAGATAGTAGTACCCTTGGTCATGCTTCTAGGTAAGCGAACACTAACTGGTCCAAGTGTTTCAATGATATTATTATTCAAAAGTGCACAAAAAGCCCCTTTTTATTGTGTGTTTACCCTTCATTGCCACCTTTATTCTCATAGGGGAAGGCAAAGAGGTTGTCTCTAATCCAATCCAACTTCTTAGATCTGCCCTCCTTTTCTCGATACTGACGGATTAGGATTGATTAGCCTAAAATAGTGCTTCAAATATGCATTATAAGTGCCTATTCTTCTACTAAGAGGAAACCTTAGATTTAGCCCATTACCTAAACTAACTACCATAAGATCTTAGATGAGGAAAACTTTATTTTCGAAAAGGTGTTGCTCTTACTTTTTGGCATTTCCAATGATCGGTTCTAAGGAAGGCCAAACTAGACTACTTAGGATGCGAGCATACAAATCTAGGGATGGGCCCTCAACTGAATCACTATGAATAGTGAACATAAAAGAGGCTAAAGTTTTCATTTTCATAATTATATGATGTTGTATATTCCCTTTATCGACTCATTGTGAATAGTGGGCATTCAATAGGTACTATGTTTCCTTGACATCATCCCTTTCTTGTGGAAGCTTAGGTTTATTAGTTGTGGGTTGTCCATGCCAGCAATACAATTTCAGTATATTTTAACTCACATGTAGTGTTAGTTTAGTCTCTCCTTGATATAATTTCTTCTTTATAGTTCTTTGTGTTATATCATCTAGAAGTGCCTTCTGTGTTGTATTTATCATCTTAGACCCAATAATGGATGGTTAATGATGTTCATAATAAGGAAAAGCATAATGGATAGTCCATAAGGTTAACGGACATGCATGATTTGATAATCACCATGATAAGTTATGTTCATCCTTACACAAGAGGGATTAGGCTCTATTTCTATGTGAAATTCGTATTAATAATTCATGGAAACATCTTTGTTACACTATTAACTTAAACATAAGGAGGGAGATTCACTAGTATTAGTATTTATGGATTTGTCCAATTAATCGCTTATCACAAGTTCAAAAGCATGTAGGAAGAATTACAAAATCCCTTTATCAATATTGATTTCTCTGCCTAGTTGATGAGTTGTGAAAGTACAAAAGAAAGTATGAATAATTCCAAAAACCCTCCATCAACCACCTCTCCTCTCTATTTTTTTGAGGTCATACACAAATGGTGGAATTCTAAGGTGAAAAAGAGGATTTAAACTACACAACCTCACTTGGAAAACAGATATGACATCAACAATATGCACAAACAAGAATTACGTATCTTTGCCCATCTTTCATTTTAGAAAATTCCATTATCTACCCTTTAATGAAGGATAATTTGATGAGAAAGTAACTCACTTTAGCCTCATCCAATGAGCTAGATGTAAATATAATGAGCCAATCATTAGCTTACTGCATGGTGTTTAGTATTTTCCATTACAATAAATATGTAGAAACTTCAATTAGTTTGAAACTAGGTGACAGACTCCCTAAATCTTGTAGATTAACACCTTTCAAAATTAATCTTAAATTACAAATTGACTTTAGTTTTGTGACCATATCTGCTTGTAACCAACTCTAGGCATTTTTCACAATCATTCCAATGTTCTTGAGATCTCTTTCTAGAGTTGTCTTCCTAAATCACATTTGAGATAAAAATTAAAGACAAAGATGTAGCATTTCCCACTGATCATATATTATGTTAGTGCACAATGGAATCTCTTTATTTTTCCATATAGGTCTCCATAAATTTGATTATCGGCTAAGTTCAGTCTATAGACTATCCTCCTGACATTCACATCCATCCCATTAATCCAAATATTTGTGATCAATCAATTTGTTGCTCCCTCCACTTAAACAATTCATTCATAGTTTGTTCATTAAATGCATCCTGATTGGCAGAAACCCTCCCAATAGATCTGATGTGTCTACCAAATTAATCACCCATATTTCTTATCTCTCACACCTTCAACCTAGATTTGACTAGTAGAGATTCCAAGCTATCCTGAAGGTATTCCCAAAGATTTTATTCAGTCATCCATAGTACCTCATTGGGACATATTCTAGGACTTACAATTAGCAAACATATATGATATTTAAGTTTGTTGTTGTACTGAAACATATCTTAGATTTAATTTTGAAGTTGTACCATGAATCCTCGAGCATCAAGGTTTTATCTAAAATCCACTAAAATGTATTGATGACATATTTGCAAATTATACATTAAGTAATTAGGTCACGCCCTTTACTATGACCCAATAACAATGAAGCTCATTTTACTAGTCCCATGATTAGCATTATTCTTTGCCTTACAGGAATAATGTTATAAATCATCACAGTATACCTAGTAATGGCCAATCTGAAAAATACAAAATAATGCTTTTACCACCCAATAGCTTGGCTTGACAAAGTCAAAATAAAACATTTGTGGTGCTCCATTATTGTCGTTACTCTTTTATTTTGATATTCATATATGAGCTTGCACTAGCTTGACATGGTTTGACTAGTAATTTATAAATTTACTATTAAAGCTGGCAAATTTCGAATTTGGATATGATCCTTTATTCCATGGAAATCTCGGTTATTGGTTGGTGTTACCTATACTTATCTCCATTGGAGTCATAATTCTTGGTCTCCAATGTTCGAATAACTTGAATCTAATTTACCAAATATACATTCTTATTTGTGTCCCTTTATTCTATCACTTCAATCATATAAACTAAATTAAAAGGATATATAAATAACCCATAACCAACCCTAACTTGTGAATTTTTATTAATATCGTATTCTTAGTCCCACAAATATAAGTAAACAATTGTATAAAACAATCCTAGCTAACTATTTTCTTAACAAATATTCAAATATATCAATTTGACCGTTGGAAATGGTAGTTGGGGAGGGTATCAATCATGTGCTTGAAAAAGAATAAGTTAGAATCATGGATTGGTTATTTTATGTGCATTACCACATTCACCAAATATTAAAGTCTTAACATAATGAATTGATATCATGGCAAAGAGAGAGGTCAAGTTTGTGCATGTCTTGATAAATAAATGTTCTTAATTTAGGCTCATTCGAATGGATGTTTCTTGGAGGAATGTCATCACAACAAGCGAGATGAACAAAAAAATAAAAAATTATATTGGGCATATGGCTGATTTTGTTTTGGAAAGGTTTCAAGATGAGCCTTTATATGGATAACGTCATCATTTTTAGGAGTATTGTAATGTTTTTCTTTCCTTTCTCGAGATATTTTTCTCTGAATTTGTTTAATCTTAACTTTAGATCCATAGTTTTGTTATGAATTTATTTAATCTTAACTTCTCTTTTATCATTAAATTCCTATTTCAATTCCATATGAGAGACAATAGTACCCTTGGTGATGCTTCTAGTTAGGCAAACACCAATAGGTTTGAGGTTTTCAACATTATTATCATTTGAACCAAAAGGGTTTCCTTCATGAAATGATTCTTCACAATCGGTATATAATGAATGATGATATGGTGGTTGGACAAGACTATCGAACGAAGGGTTATGCACATAAATATATGAGGAATTAAAATACTCATGTAATTGGGGATTTTAAAAACCACTCTGATCTAGGAAATGATCATATTCAACCCCTCTATTTTTGGAAATGGTGTCTCACTAGAATATACATGAAACTATGGCGAAAGAGTGATCTTTCAGAGTTCTTACGATGTGACTGGTTTGCGCATGATATTTTAGTTAGGATTTTATATAGATAAAAAGAGAAAATTAAGTTTATGGATGAGAAATGCCATTAAAAACCTTTCATGATAACTAAAAGCTAGACGATGTGACCCTTCATAAGTAACATACTGATGCAAAAAAAGAAATAAATTACGCCATTTAGATTATAAGGAGGAAATTGGCATATCTTTCACATGATATTCACGATATTTACTCATGATAATTTGGTTCTAGGGAATGTCAGACATTGAAAATTTTATGACCATTTCTCTCTCTCAAAGGAGAGATGAGTAGATGCTTCATTGAAATCAATATCTACAACCATCTCTAGATAACCCACTGGAGACTTCTTCATATCAAAAGAAATACGAAAAATACTTGATAACCCCTTTATTATAACACTAAACCAACTGAAGGAATTCCCACTAGTTAACCTTGTGGAACAATTTCGCGCATTCGTCATATGCCTCTATTATCTCGACTCTAATGGATTTAAACTCGATAAGGGGTTCCATTATTAGAAACTAAGAGGGCTTCAGCCAAGAATTAAGTTGAAACATAAAGGAAAAATGCACAACGAGTCGGTAACCAAACCCCTACTTGTCTAACAATGTGAAAAGTATGAACAAGAACAATGAAACAACAAGCTCCTAGTAACATTCAAACCCCAAGAGATTAAATCAAACATTGAAAACTAGGAGGTATGGTACAAATAAATTAATCGTTGTCATATATGAGTGTCCATGAGTAGTCAATTTGAGACAATTGGTGCAAATCAGGATAAAAATCTACGACGAGAATGCCAAATCACCCATAAAACCCTGATAAAAATATCAAAGAAATAACACTTAGCCTGAAAACCATCATTTTTCAGATTATTGATCTGAAACTTTCAAAAGATATATCACCATGCGCATGAATATAAACTCACATTAATCATAAATGAGTTGTCTAGTCAGTAGTATATTTATCCCAAGTCTTATCACAATTTCAAAAATTGAAAGAAAACTGCATGAAAGAACCATTCGAGTCATACAAAGCCAAATCCAAACATTGACATAAAGAAACATTGAAATAGACAAAAAAAAAACCATTGCTAATACAGATGATAGAATAAGAGGATGTGAACAAAAGAACATCGAACTATTTTTTGAAAGGAACCCATATATATTCATTTCAATATTCCCTCCCTCAATTATCTAAAAGAAATGGCTTGATCAACCATTAAAAGAGTGGATCATAGTTCACCATAATGTCAATTACAAAAAGGCATCAGGGGTAAAAAAAATCCATTTCATCTATAAGTTAAACTCTACCCTAATTTAATGTGATTTACAACTCAAGTTCAAGATGACGTCAAACCTAATTTGTAAATTTAAATTGTAAATATGTTCCTTTTAATTCTTTTATTTCTATTTATGCATTTGTAACATCCGAAAGAAACTAAAGGTAATACATATACAAATTTATTGTATATGTACATTTTACTGTATTTAATTTTTTTGATTATAAGGTTTTGCAGATTTTGAAAACAAATCTTATGGAGAATTATCAATTTTCTTTTGTAATCATATAAGGACTAAAACAATATATCTTATTTTGTTGCTCGATCTATTTGTTCAAATTTTTTAATATAAAGGCTTTTTTGTTGAAATAGTTTCTGTGATTTTAAAGACTTTTTTACCTTTTTCTTATACCTTTTGATATATTTTGTCCAAGCTTATGTCATTGTTTGATACAATAGTTGAAGACTAAATATTTATAAAATAAATTATCCTAGAAGTTGAGAAATAAAATACATAGTTAAAAGTATGTATTCCTTAGAGGAAACTAGTCTCCAAACATTCATCTTTGTAGTTTCCAAACAACTATAATTTTTTCTAGAGCATTATGATATTTAGAATATATTTCCTTTTCACTCGTACCATAGGTCATGTACTTGACAAATACAAACATATATCTATGCATGCTACCCATTTCCACTATAAATTAGTTTCATTATTATTTTGAGAATACTAATATTCAACTAAATCACTCAAGGGTTACATTATCTCTACCCATAGCTTGATGCATTTCACATCACATCCAAATAATAAGAAATCTCTCAACAAAACTATCGTACCTGATCATAATAACTTTTACCATTTTACCAAACTATTTTTAATAAAAAATGGATTGAAAATGCACCCATGTAGGGCATGGCTTCTATACTTTATCACCCCACTCTAGATTTTATTCCTCCCTCTCTAGAAAATATGTAAAAACTACACTTTTAAGCAACTCTAGTATATAGGAAATCTCCACAATACTTTAAATGTAATTGACAACCCCAACTTATTGCATTTTTAGTATGGTATCCCCTTATAACTTTTTACATAACATATATAACTCATTTCACATAATGTAAGAAGCAACAATGTAATTTAGCTGGTTTAAGTAAACATAATTGCCATATATGACCATTGTCATCTGTAGACATGATTTAAACAACAATAACACATGCTCATTTCTACGTTTTTGCATCTCTTACTACGAAATATATAGAAGTACCTTAGATTGCATTATTAGGCAAGAGACATTGAATATAAACACACAAAAATAAATACGAAGAGTTTAGTTTATGCTAAAATACGATTATATATGATTCCTTTTTAAAATTTAGCCATATAATAATTTTATTGTACCTTAAAACTACTTCCGATTATTTTTTCTTTTCATGACCACAATCACTTGCATACATGATAATAATAAGACAGAATGCTAACGTCCCAAATTTTGGGATTTCATAAACACACGTAATCACTATTCATTATTGATCATTGTGTTAGGCATTTGCTATGATTTCTAGCTCTCCTATTTGAGTTTAGTTATCACATGCATTAAGGAGAACTTCATTGAGGACTCTGAGTCACCTAGTTGTTGCTTATGGTGTTAAAATTGAGTTTTCATGTATTTCATTAAGAACTCTAAATCAGCTAGTTGTTGCTTATGATGATCAAATCACTTCAGCTATGTTTGGGTGTATTACCATGGAACTTCCACCACTTATCAAGTGTCTGCCCATTCAAAGATAAAATTGAACAATGCTTGTTTTTAGGGAGGACATAATGTAGTGATAGGACTATTTTGGTACCACCTACTTGGGTTCTAGTGCTTCATTAAGGGGGGGGATATACGTATTAAAATATATCTATTTTAGTCCAATATTTATTAAGAATTGAGAGGGATTTAAAGAAAATAAGAAAACAATCGATCAATGTATAAAAGATCTAGGTTAAAATATATCTATATTGATTTATTCATTTATTAGAGAATTTTAGTATTAGTATGATGGGTTCTTGTTTTAATTGTAGGAACAAGTGGATCAAACTTTCATATATTTTTATAGAAACATCCATTTTGATTGTTTCCTCTCAGTTCCCCACATCTGTGCCTGACTTGTTTTCAATTGTCAATGGCTGAAGTTCATCAGATTGGTTTATTGTAAAATGAGCATCAACATTATTTGATGAGTCCTTAATTATGTTTAATGCATCCATTTGTTGAAAAAATATCTTATTTCCATCGACCATATCTTCACTACTATCTATCAGGTTATATAGCTTGGACTTAACATCCTCTATCTCCCTCAAGAAAAGTGTCCTCTCCTGTGTGGAATTTTCCAGTCCTTAACTAGTTTTCTCTAATAGTTTCCTAATTTTATAATTATCATTTGCATTTTCCTCAAATATTACTAGTAGTTTCTCATATTCACCTGCCATTTCCTTCATTTTCAATTGTAGTTCACGCGCTTCATTTGTTAACAAGCTAAATAATCTATCAGAGACTAAATTGTCATCCATGTTTCTCCAAAAGTCAGACTACTCCTAAACATCCACTCTACCTCCCTTGTGGGTAAAAAATATACCATGATGACTTTCAGAAATCTAAATGTCGTTTTCCTATCCTTTTTTCTTCATTTCCTCAAGAACTTCAGTTTCTTTTGAGATAAAAGAGCAAAGGGGGCTCCCCTATACAATACAAAGACTTCTGGAAATGTTGTGGAACCTATCTCATTTCAAAAGCCATATATTCTCAGCATGCTCCAAATAATATGATACATTATTCCACAACTTCACTAATATATTTCTCTCAGATATAGCTTTCTCATGCATCTTAACTAATTTTCCATTCTCTTGGGACATCTTCATGAAATTTGTTTGAAGATTTTGAATCTAATCAATCATTTCTTGTTGCCAGAGTTATAAGTTCTACTATGGATGCTCTGACTTAACATTAGAGGAGGAAAATACAAATTTTGTTTGTGGCATATTTCCATTATTTTATAGTCCTAGTGTTCCCCTTGTCTCCTCTTGATGTCCATCATATTTCATGCGAATTTTTAGATATGTTTTACCATCTTCCAACTATATCCTCAGTTCATTAGAATCCTTTTTAGGCACAATCTTAATTTCTAGTTGTTCAGCCTCATTTCTCAATTCTTGATATTCTATAATGCCCCTTATAGTTGTGTTGAATTCAATGGAAGCCTTATTTTTTGTACAACGCCTTGCCATAGTTTCCTAATTCCATTGTTTTCTTTCATTGCCTACTCATACATGTCAACTAATATTTCATTCTCATCAGTTATCTCCTTTAATTTCATTGTACACTACTAAACATCCATTCATTTATGGATCCCCTCCAGTTCTACTTTTCAATCCCCATTGATACTAGCGTGTTCATGCAATAATGCAGTTTCAACACTACCTCAAATTTATTCTTCATGCCCTTGAATTAAGCTTTCACGGCCTATTGCATTTGTCCCCATTCCATCTTCCATGTGTTGTACATGCTCTATACAGATTCTACTACCTCCAAAATTCCACCACATTCTTCTTGCATCTTCTCTTTATCGCATTGCTTTTTCATATAGCTCAAGAATTCTTTCATTCTCTTCTGATGTATCCTGCAATTTTATTAGTAGTTTTGCAATCTCTTTTCTAAGACGAAGAGCTATATGTTCTACTTCAACATTCATAGAGCCTGTTACATCTGGTCAAATATTTGGGCGATCATCCTTTGTAGACATGTGTCCCTTTCTTAAAAAATTTTGATTCCTTTCTTTAATTTCTTACTCAAGTTCCTCAACTTGATACTTGAATACATGAACTAGTTCTTGGGATTTTTCATTCATTTCATGTCCATATTCCTCAACTTTCTTTATTTCATATAGTTCTTGCATGACTTTCTCATACATGATACTTATTCCTTCATTATCTTCAATAGACTCCTATACATTTTTTGCATAAATCATCAACTTCCTTAGCCAAATAAATGGAATTTCCCCGAGATTCTGCTTCACATTGATTGGTTGCACTAATTTCTTCAACCAAATATTTAAGCTCCCTTTTCTCTGGTAAACCATCTCTAAATGATGTCCCCTTTGTCAACTCTAGAGAATCCATTGCAGAGTTCAGTTGGAATTCTCCATCAACATCTGAAAGCGTCATCTTATCACAATGGATCATCAAATCATCAACATGCCATTCCAAATTTTATTTGGCTTCTAGGTAGACGCAAAACTTATTACGAAGATATTTTTATTCCCTTTAGCACAAATTAACATGCCTGTAAAGAAATTCATTCTCCTCACTGATGGAAGAAAGATATTATTATGATCATTCCTTTTGGTTCATAAGGTTTGTGTCCTTCTCATGCATAAGCCTCTATTCCAAAGCTTTGAGTAACTAATCTCCTAATAAAACTATCTATTCTAGAATTTTCTCTAGCTCTCCACCCTCATAACATTCTTGGTACATTCTTAGCTCTTTTATCAACCTTATATTTTCCATTTCAACCCTCATCACCTGAAGATTTTGATCGATATTGTTATTTATAATTTGTAGCTCATCCATTAACACATTCTTCTCCTCTAAAAGGTGTGCTTCTACAACCATATTATCAGAAGCAACTGCCTCTAGTCTCTTAAATTTGTCTTCTTCAAAATAAAGCATCATCTTTCCACACTGTGCATCTTCCCCACGATGTTTAACAAAATGTTTTAGTTTTTAATTTTTAATATCCATTTCTTTCATTAATGTCTCTAAAGATTCATGTCCTTTCAGAGCTCCTACAAGTGTAGATTCCAAATATGTTTGTGAAGGCCATTTCATATGACCAGGAAATGGGCTTGCTAGATCTCTCATATCCCATCCATATCATCCAAAAGAGGTCAACAAGGCCATGTTTCCATAGTCATATTCTTGAGTGGGAGGCACTTCTTCGGGATAACCACACATATGACTTACTTCTTCCTTCAACTATTGAATTTGAATCATCAAAGTTATAACATCTCTTGTAGCATCTTCAGTTACAGATGAAGTATTCCAAATAATTTTTTCTCGTTGTGCAAATTTCAAATTGTAAAGTGTCTCTACTATAGAATAATTAGAAGGGCTAACATTGGTAATGATAGTCATTTTAGATTTTCCACCAAGAGAAAAGAAATGTAAGTTTTGAATCACGATATGGTACATGTTGTAGTTCCCTATTGCCAATATTTACAAGATTCACGATTAGGATCCCAAGAGATTAGAGTGATTTGTTAACATTTGAGACCCCTTTCAAGTGCTTACCCTCAACACCTGAACTCTTTTATCTCCTTGAACCTACCAGATCAATTGGATTTAGGCATCCAAATCTATGATAAGTCACCAAATCACTCTCCACTTACTTTCAATTATAAGTAAGTACACTATGTGAGTTGCTACTAGCAAGGTTCATATTTTTTGTTAGGAATTTCTTGTTGGTCGCTCACTGTAGGAGTAGTCTAAAAACACCATTCATACCTTTCACCTCAACTTATGATATATTTTTAACATCCACCTCTTTCTTGGCATCTTCCCTCATCTACAAATTTTTTGATCATGGTTCTAGGAGATCTGCAACTTGCTCATAGTATCTTTTTATAAATGAACACTTGAAAATTAATTTTAATTTTTATTCTTTTCGAGTTTCTTGTTCCTTACAGATTATTGCAATCAAATTCTTAAAAACACGGGTGTCATTGCATTATTTGCACTCAGTTTTTTTCTCTACGTCGTCAATATCACCAGACATGGTATGTGTTTCCCACTCCAAGTCTTACCATATGGAAACATATCATTTTTGTATCCTCCCATGTAGTTATCAACCATGGGAAATATATATTCTTTGAAAAGTTATCCCTGATATATATTTTCCCTAGCTACAAGGTCAAATGTAAAACAAGACAAAGAGATAAAGGAAAAAATAGATAGATGCAAACAGATGGAAAAAGAGATGCAGGGAGGGGGAGAGGGAGAGAGAGAGTAAGGTGAGAGAAAGGGGGGAGAGGTAGTGCAAGAGAGAGAGAGAGAGAGAGAGATAGAGAGAGAGAGAGAGAGGGAGCGGGGGGGAGGGAGAGAGACAATGGGGGGGAGAGAGTGGATAGAGAGGGAGAGAAAAAGAGAGAGAGGGAGAGCGAGTGAAAGGGGGAGGGAGAGGGATGCCCGTAGTTCACAACAAGCATATTTCCTTTATTGAATTGTTGTGAAACATAGTGTTGACTTGTTCATGTATTCCTTTATATGTTCTCACAACTAGTGTTGACCAAATAAAGCCATTCATTCATCCTTGTCATAAAAGAATCCTTGAACTTAACTTGAAAGAGAACATAATTTTATGAGATAGATAGGCCATAGTAACATCATATACAAATCAAGATTAGAGCAAGCTTTCACATTGAACAAGGAATAATCTATGCTATAGGATAGAAGAAGGCAACGTGATTATTATTATTCCTATCCAATTTTAAGGTCATGGTGAAGCCATACACGAAATTGGTGTATGAGACCCCCTTCTTTCTGGGACAAGGGACCCATATTTGCATGGCGATTTGACTACTATGTCTATGAAGGCATGCATACTCTACCCCCTCTCATTTTGAAGCTGTGACCTCTTAGGCGAAGCACATGCTCTTAACAATTGAAGGTTGAGTGTAAATTCTAGTAGAGTATTCTCTATGTGAATCCCATTTCTCGCATTAGAATTTGATAGAGTTCTCATTTTTATATATTGTTGGAGTGTGGCTGCACATTCAATACATGTTAGAGATTTTGCATGAGTTTATATGTCAAGTAGGAAAATCACAACATAACATACAATACTTAATCAAGAACACATGCTCATGAATACGACGCAATTATTTGACATAACAACTTGGACCTCATGAAAACTTTGTTTTGGTAAATGAAAGAAAAATTTTATCTTATTGATAATTTACAAAGGAGAACATCAAGTTATTGTAGAGAATATAACATATTTCATCTAGTTTACTGTTCCTATACCATAGTTTATTTATAACATTTACAAAAAAAATAGAAAAATTCCCTTGTCTATTACTTTCATTTGTAAGTAATAAAAAAATAAAGTTTGTTACTTATAAATAAGGGTGGTTGTTCATGCCCATAATAATTCACTCTGAATGCATCTATATATAAAGATTCTTAGATATGCATTACAATAACACACAAGAAGGTTTATCTCTTTATTCCTCTCCAAAGTCCCAAATAGGTTGTAATAAGCTCCCAGTGAGTGAATGATTAATTGAGTGTTGGATTTATAACCCATCTGTTTATATGGATTTGAGATTTGGGGCCCCGTACTTGGTTCTAGATAGTTGTCTTACATATAGAGGATCTAGACTTATGCATCAATGCCTTATTCGGTGAAAATTTATTCATAAAGATTTTTCAATTGATTTTTCATTGTATGTTATTTTATGTACACGCACATAATTAATATTCATAAAAGTTTTATGATATTTTTAGTCTTAAGGCATTAAATCCCACAAATCATAGTGAGATGTGCTTGAGTGTGGCTTGAGCAATTACATTGTCAGAGAACCAATATGCATCCACAATGTATATCAAAAGAATAAAGGTGCATTGTAGGATGCATGTGGGATCATAAGAGAGGAATCATGTCACTATACTAGGGATATAAATATAAAAGGGTATAAAAAATGTTAATGACAAAATGGATACCTACAATATCTAGTGAAAGTAGGGGTCTTTTAAATTGGGAAGGTGTATTGAGTTTGTATTGGCAGGGGGTTAAATAAAGTGAATTTTAGAGGTGTTTTAAAGTATGTACTAAAATTAATGGTATTGTTTAGTATGCCATGAACACACAAGTTATGTCACCAGTTCATGAGTGAAGCTACCATTGAATCCAAGAGGGTTTCAACCAAGAATTAGGGTGAAACATAGAGGGAAAATGCATAATTAGTGGATCACCAAACCCTTACTTCTATATCATTGCAGAAAATATGAAAAAGAACAATGAAACAACAAATTGCTGGGAACTTTGAAACCCCAAGGGATTAACTCAAACATTGACAACCAAGAGATATGGTACATAGACATTAATGTTTTTCATATATGAGTGTTTGTGAGTGGTGGATTTGAGACAATTGGTACAAATCAGGATTAACATCCCTGACTAGAATGCCAAGTCACCCATAGAAGCCTGATACAAATCTCAAAGCACTAACCCTTAACCCAACAACTATCATTTCGCATGATCACAAATCTAAAACATTCAAAATAAATATCACCATACACATGAATATAAACTCACAATAATGATAAAAATTTGCCTAGTAGGTAATATATTTAACCTAAGCCTTATCACAATTATAAAAATTAAAAGGAAATTCCATGTCAAAACCATTCTAGTCTTATCATATTTATACATTAAGAAACTCTGTAATAAAGTATATATAAATATTCATGGATAAAAATCTTATTCCATGATTTCTCAAATGAACATATGTTTAAATAATAATAATAATAATAGCTAATAATAATAAACATATACCTTTTCATGCTACCCATTTTCACTATAGAGTAGATTAATTATTATTTTGAGAATAATAATAGTCAACTAAATCACTAAAGGGTTACATCATCTGTACCCATAGCTTGATGCATTTCACATCACATCCAAATAATAAGAAATCTCTCAACAAGACTACCGTACCTGATCATAATAACTTTTACCATTTTACATAACTATTTTTAATAAAAGAATGGATTGAAAATGCACCCATTTAAGGCATGGCTTCTCTACTTTATGACCCCACTCTACATTTTATTCCTCCCTATGTGGAAAATATGTAAAAACTACACTTTAGACTACTCTAATCTATAGGGAACCTCCACAATACTTTAAATGTAATTGACAACCCCAACTTATTTCATTTTTAGTATGGTATCACCTTATAAGTTTTAAATAACATCTATAACTCATTTCATATAATGTAAGAAGAAACAATGCAATATAGCTAGTTTAAGGAATCACAATTTCCATATATGACCAGTGTCCTTTGTAGACATGATTTAAACAACAAGAACACATGCTGATTTCTATGTTTTTGCATCTCTAGCTACGAAATATATAGATATATCTTAGATTGGATTGTTAGGAACTAGAAACCAAATATAAACGCACACAAATAAATACGAAGAGTTTAGTGTATGCTAAAATACACTTCTATATGATTCCTTCTTAAAATTTAGTCCAATAATAATTCTATTTTACCGTAAAACCAATTTTGATTTTAAAGTCTTTTCATGACCACAATCACTTTCATACATGATAATATTAACAAGACAAAATGTTGACATCCCAAATTTTGGTATTTCATAAACACAGATAAGCATTATTCATTATTGATCATTGTGTTAGGCATTCACTATTATTTCTAGCTCTCCTATTTGAGTTCAGTTGTCATGTGCATTAAGGAAAACTTCATTAGGGACTTTGAGTCACATAGTCGTTGCTTATGGTGTTAAAATTGAGTTTTCATGTATTTCTTTAACGATTCTAAAGCATCTAGTTGTTACTTATGATGATAAAATCACTTCATCTATGTTTCGGTATATTATCGTGGAACTTCAACCACTTATCAAGTGTGTCCTCATTCAAAAATCAAATTGAACAATGCTTGTTTTTAGGGAGGACATAATGTAGTGGTAGCACTATTTCACTACCACCTACTTGGGTTCTAGTGCTTCATTAATGGGGTGGATATATGTATTAACATATATCTATTTTATTCCAATATTTATTAATAATTGAGAGGGATTTGAAGAAAATAAAAAATAATTGATCAGCGTATAAAAGATATAGGTTAGAATATACATATATTGATTTATTCTTTTATTAGAGATTTTTAGTATTAGTATGGTGGGCTCTTGTTTTAATTATATTAAC
>APFE030009202.1:0-52570 GCA_000404065.3 Pinus taeda
TGCAACAACCTTTGTGACAAGAGTCCCTAAAGTGAGTGTGAAACATGTCTATGTAATGAGAACAACTCATATGCACAAACATTTCCCCTTGAAGCAGGACAAACTTTCCTTTTCATGACAAACGATAATCCCCATGCCCAAGGATGACACATTCTTCATAAAGACGAGAATGTGAACAACTCTTAGGATCAAGGAGGGGAGCTTGAGATTATCATCTTACCAATAAGTCACTAGGAACAATCGATCACAGGATCCATGGTAGGCTTTGAAATGTGCATGCAAACCAAAATTTTGCAGGGTGGTTTTAGTCGCTACAACATTGATGAAACATTGGTAGAAATCTAGTTCTCTATATGGACCTTGTCTCATGAAATCGAGTCTAAATCTTCCGGAAGTATTGTTTGATTCTTTGATCATCATGGCTTCCTCACTAGCTTGAGTGAAAGATGTAGTCCCTACCACTCTCTTGATCGGTCAACACACATACCAAGCCAATTCAATTGAGTTGTTTCGAATGGGGATGAGGGATATATTGATGCACAAGTAATATGGATGTCAGAGTTTTAGTTCCATCTTTGGTGTTGCTCTGTTGCCAGCAAGCTTGGACAGTACCTCGACAGAGTCACGCAGGAACACAAGCATCTCTCCACTACCAGCGAGGTTGGTTAGTACCCGGTGGAGTTACTTGCATCACCTCTCTACATAGGAAGCATTTCTCTTCTTTCACATTAATTTTATTCTTCTTCCTTTTTCAAAGAACTGTGCATATGCACTTATTTATTTTCATGAGGAGGAAGAGGGATCCTGACTTATTGAGAGCAGAAAAGGTTGTTCCTTCAAAGAAGTATGTTATATATACTTCTGACACACTTTTTAAGGTTTTCCCCCTCACCTTACTCTACTTGATTGAGCTAACAAGGGTTAACTGAATAATATAATAACCAATTAGAGTAAGTAGCACTAGTTAAAGCGCAAGTGTTGTGACTTCACCAAGACTCACTCTGAATAGAACGTATTTTCCATCAGGGTATCATCGAATTAAAAACTCAAGATCATCATAAAGAGAGTGAATAAACAGATAACCAAATGTTGATATTTTTACAATCCCTCTTATCTTTTCCCAGCTTGTCTCAAGAGCCAAACATGGTTTCATGGGAATCTAACCTAAGGGTGCAAAACAAGAAAACAAACAAAACAGCAAAGGGCAGAAGTAAAGAAAAAGCAAAAAAAGCAAGAAAACAAAGAAAACAAAAAGCACACACTACTCCTACTCCTACATTAAACAGTGCATGGGCCTACTCATGTAAAGTGATATTTCCAATGCATCCATTGGTGAATTGGTTGACCCATGTTGGTGAGGGAATGGTTAAAAACAAAGATAAGCATGTAAACTAGCAAACAAAAAATATAAGACAATGAAGGACAACATGCTCTGAGTTTAAATGCGTCCACAAAAAAAAAAAAAAAATAAATGTGCAAGACAAACATTATGCATATGTGCCATGGTGTTGCAACACACTATGCATAGACAATAAGCATGTACACTCTTTTGACCGTGACAAACGACCAAACATGGAAAATGAAGACAACTTTCATTTAGCAAGAGTGCTCTTTGTGTATGATTCCTCCAATGCATGGGTGATAGGATCCTGTGATGTTGGTGGAGGATGTGATATCTATGGATGAGATTGATGTTCAGTGTAAACAGGAGACTCATGAGGATCCTGGAGTGTTTCAACAGATTTCTAATCAAAAGTGGAATTATCCTTAAGACAGTGAGGACCTGACATAACCATCAGCTCAGGATGAAATGCCTCGACAATGTGAGGATTTTCCACTTCATCAATGGATAGATCATCAAAGATCGGTGGCTTGGAAAGATCAATTGTGAATGAACCAGCATCATGATCGAATGGAGTAAAGGGATCACGACAGCCACAATAAAAAAATTTGATATGTTCATTGGCATCCGCATGATCTAATGAATCATATAGAGGAATTGATGAGAAAAAATAATGTTCACCCTCTACGTTTACGGAAATGACAAATGAAAAATTGAGTGGATTTGCAAAGAAGGATGTGTCCTCTTTGCAATGTAATGATAGACTGACATCCAGTGTGTTTTTTGAATGTTCGAAAGTAGAAACATCCGGTGATGAGTTTTCACAAGGAAAATAAAAAATGGTAAAATCACAAAAGATGTTAGGATAAAATGGATGAGGTGTGGACAGAGGGAGATCATCCTTCGCTGCAGGTTCTTCTTCAGATTCCCACACATACTCATCATAAATGACAACATAGGTTGGCTGATCAAGACCAATTCCATCGACAAATTGATCCTAATGCACACCAAATTTGAAGTTCAGAACAGAAGAACACAACACAGTACAAACTAGAGGTTCAACAAAACGAGAGGACGGAGGCTGAGAGAACAAGTTCAAGTGATAACCATCATGCTTGTCAACCAAATCTACGAAGATATCAAGAGCAGGTGGGGTGGGAGGATGTAACAGTTCCACAGATGGATGTGCTCCTTCTCCCATCTCGTATTGTGGAACTAGAGCTACTGGATGAGAGGAGGACGGATGGTCACTTGAGGCAGCAACCTTGTCTGTCTTGGACTTGGAAGCTCTAACACTAAGGCACTTGAGACAACAAACTTTTCCATCTTGGATTTGGAAGCTCTAACACCAAGGTATGATGGGAGGGGTTAGAATGATTCTAAGATATGTGGTTTTCAGATATGTGAAGAAGATATTGAAATATTTCACGAAGAAATTTCCAATCAATTTCATCTTCAAGGATTTGATATGCGAGATTATGAAAGCGATCCCAAAATTGCAACAGGAATTCATTAGGTTCTTTCGGTAACTCCAAAAAAAAATTATTGAGTGCTTTGCAGTCATAACGATAGAAAGCACGTACCAACACTCGGATCAACTGATCAAAAGAGTGAATAGATGCTTGGGGCAGTGTGAAACACCACATCAGTGTGTTACCATGAAAAGTGAATGCGAACAACGAGCAGGCAATGTAATCCTCATGGATTTCATTCCTGTCACAGAAGCCATGAAGGAAACACCATACCTAAGAAAAGTTTCTCTGCCTTCACCATCATATGTATTACATGACAAGTCATTGAAGATATCCTCCGGCACTTAAAAATCACGTCCGTGAGACAGACATGTCAGAGGGTTGAATTGTAATGTAAGTCAAGAAAGATGTGGAGAGATTCAAAACAGACTTTAAGGACTCAATTTGTCATTTGGCCCAGCATCTAGTGCCAGAAATGTTGACGGTACTGGACTTGCCAACATGTTAGGGGATCTCCCCGGTAAGAAGTCCCGACTAGACGTTAAACCATTTGGAGTAGGTGATGCAGGAGCATCCAGCTCCCAATGATGAAGCAGATAGACCCTGAAACAGGTTCACGAGCAGGACACCAAAGTTGTCGGATCCTGCTGGAAATAATTTTTCTTTTATTGTTATTTTAATTTTTACAGGTCAGACGCAGTTAGGAGATTTACTTTCCAACTCTTTACACTTAAGTTTATTAATTGGTTTTATTGTCAAGAGAAGGTTAGTTTAGGTGAGTTAGGAAAATAACCATTGGTTGCTTTTATAAACCTTTTAATTATCTGAACAGTTGCATTTTAGAAGTAAGAACAGAATACAAAACTATTTTTGTAACAGACAGACAAACTGAAAGCCTTAACTGTACAATAGGCTATAAAAGCAAGACAATGATGTAAAAGGGGGGTCCTTTTTTTTTGCTTGGAAATGAAAGAAGAATTGAAAAACTGAATAATAAAACAAAGCAGAGCATTCAAGTACCTACAGAAACTATCCATCTTCCTTTCTGTTATTTCTTCTTAATTTATTGAATAATCTCCCACATATGAGTATCATCATTTTATGCTACTGTAAATTAAATTGTAACAAAGTGTAATAAAGCGAAGTTCGAAAGCCTTGCCGACCAGCAAACAGAGTTACGGTTCAAAGAACGCGGCCACAGTCCAATAAATGACATACCAGTTAACGACTACGAGAATTATAAAGCAGTGACAGAGCATCATCAAAAATCGAATGTATAGGTACACAAAATAGAACTTTTTCTCATATTACATTCAATACAATTATAGCACAGTCCATACAATAATACACAGTCAAACAAGGAAACGAGTGGTAACAGGCCCTTAAGGGTTACATATGGTATTGTATTCAAAACTATCACATCACTCTATACACAGAAGAATCGCTATCGAAACCGAAGCCGTGTACACCAAATACCCAAGACAGAGTGTGAAGGGACAAAACCCTCGTTAGGGTTAGACATCAAATGAATAGGCGATGAAACCCTCGTAAGGGTTGGACTGAATTATAGAATCAAAACTAAAGGAGCCATAGCGTAGGTGAGAAATATCTCATACAAACACACACAGGTAAACCCATTAACCGATTCGACTTATGAGCTAACAGAAACAACCCATATGCAAAGGTTCCAGGCCTACCCAGAATTATTTTTTGAGTTGTCAACTATAACTGAGGATCGAACCGTGCGTCCTCCAGGTCCCAGAGAGAGACCTGCAACCAAACAAACAACATATATTAGGGTTCGTTGAATACAGAGTATGGAGCCCTCGAATTGAACCATGATCAAACTGACAGTCAAACGAGCACAGGGTTGTGAGAGTTTACCTGAAAGCCGTGTGCAGAGAAGCCACCAAACCGGAACCAGAGACACCATGAACAACTGAACGACCAGAGGAGCAAGCAGATTAGATTCTAGCCGATAGAAAACCAGAGATTGAATCAGGGACAGAGTAGCTTACCTGAGTTGAGAGTTCTTCCACGCGTGCCATCGACCTGCTCGGACAGCGAAGCAGCAATAGTTTTCGGAACCACGAGTTGGTCATCCAAGATACAAACAAGAACCAGAACAGAGGCACACATTCCATACATAGAGAATGAACAGACATTAGACCAGAACCAGGAGCAAAACCACCGGTTGAATTCCAATAAAACAAGACTGTATCAGAACGTATATGCCTAACCTTCTTTCTAGCTGAACAAAAGATAAGCAGAACTTACCCAGGGCCACAGTGCATAGTTGGAGACGCGTACAGGAACAGAGAAAGTAAAAACAGCCGAACAGAAATACCATAGTAACCCTCACCATAAACAGAGCCAGAGGAAAGATAATCCGTCACCATTGAACCACATAACAGAACCACATAACAAATCCACAGACCAGCGCATTTCGCAGAGCTCTAAAAACCCTCCAGGAGCAATGAAAAATGACCGAAGTATCGCGAAGGCGGAGTTAGGGTTAGTTTATCTACCAATACCGAGGCAAGGACGGAGCCATAACTGTGAACAATAAATTCCTCAGCTACCGAAGACAAGCGCGGGAGAAATATCAACTGTGCAGACAGACACGTATACATACAGGTGGAGGTATAAAAGTGTTGAAGCCCGCCAGCGTGGGCTGGGACCCATCAGAGTGGTATCAGAGCAGTCGAGTTGAACAGATCTGAGAGAAATGGATATAGGCAGACGAGGATGAGGCAGAGGTGCCCGAAGGATGGCAGACGAGGCGTTGAGGGAAGAACTTAGAGTACTTACTGCTCGATTAGAAGCAGTAGAGGCAGGCAGAAGGAGAGATCTGGATTTAGGGGACGTGAGTGATGAAGAAGTGGGAGCACCAGTAGGAGGAGATGAGGGTGACACACCAGAAGTAAGACTATTGAAGTCTGTGTTATTGTCAAATAGTAAACCAAAACCAGAGTTACCGACTTATGATGGCAGTTTATCGATTGATGTAGTTTTAGATTGGATTAGTGAGATGGACAAGTACTTTGAATGCGAAGAAATTAATGAAGACCGTAGGGTCAAGTTTGCAGCAACGAAGTTGAAGGGACACGCCACACTGTGGTGGGACAGTGTCTAGAATGAGAGGAAAAGGCTAAACAAGCCTCCGATAAAGACCTGGGAAAGGATGGTAGCTAAATTGAAGGGCAGATTTCTGCCAAGAGATTACCAGATTGCGTTGCATAGACAAGCTCAGAACTTGAGACAAAGGGGTCTGACGGTAAAGGAATATACAGAGGAATTTTACCGAGTAAATTTACGAGCAGGATACACAGAGGACACAGCAGAGAGGACAGCCCGATATGTGAATGGGCTGAGGATGGAAATTTTAGATGAGATAAGTATTTTGTCTCCCAACAATACAGAGGAGGCATATCAGAGTGCAGTTAAAGTGGAAGAAAAGCTTAACCGAAGACAGAATGCCCGGAGAGGACGTGGGTCTAACAGAGGAAGAGGCCAGTCCTATGGTAAGGGACGAACTGCCAGCAACAACGAGGAAGCCAGCAGTTCAAAGACTTCGGGAACAGCAGAGAAAGGAGATGGAATGAGAGGTGGCAGATCATTTCAGCGTGGTAGAGGAACTGGTCACGGAAGGGGAACCGGATACCAGTGTTATAGATGCCACAAGTGGGGACACCGCTCTTTTGAGTGCCCAGAGACAGATACTACTGGACAGAGAGGCGCCTATATGGCACAGCCAGACGAAGCAGCAGCACCTCCTCAAGAGGCAGAAAATGCCCCAAAAACAGGGGAAGCGCTAGTATTGCATAAGGTGTTGGTGAAGCCAGTTGCTGAAAGTATTGAACAGACGCAACGGAAGGCTCTATTTAGAACAGTTTGTAAAGCACAAGGTAAGTGCTGCAAAATGATAATTGATAGCGGAAGTACTGACAATCTGGTGTCAGTCGATATGGTTGAAAAGTTGGGGTTGAAACGTCTGAAACACCCCACTCCATATCGAGTGTCATGGTTACAGAAAGGACACCAGTTGCTGGTGGATGAACAGAGTGAAGTGGAATTCCAGATTGGACGTTATAAGGACAGAATTGTTTGCGACATTATGCCAATGGACGTGTGCCACATTTTATTGGGCAGACCTTGGTAATATGACAGGAAAGTGATACATGATGGGGTGTTGAATTATTATAAGTTTGAGAAAGATGGGGTTAAACATACCCTTGTAGCCATCAAAGAGGATAAAGAGGCAGTTGAAGGAAATGAACCAAAGGCGTTACTTGTAAATGGAAAACAATTTTTGAAACAGGTTGAAAGTAGTGAGATGAATTTTGCTGTAGTAAGGAGAGCTAGGACAGTTGTGTTGCACACAGAAATCATAGATTTGCCTGTAGAAATACAGCAGATGTTAGAGGAGTTTGCAGATATAGTAGTAGACGACTTGCCGGATAAGCTACCTCCCAAGAGGAGCATTAGCCACCATATTGATTTCATACCAGGAGCCAGCTTACCGAATAAGGCAGCTTATAGAATGAGCCCCAAAGATAACGATGAAATTAGAAAGCAGGTGCAGGAGCTATTGGATATGGGGTTAATAAGAGAAAGTTTGAGCCCATGTGCTGTACCGACCGTTCTCGCCCCCAAAAAAGGAGGAGAGTGGCGGATGTGCACTGACTCCAAAGCCATCAACAAAATCACCATACGGTACAGGTTTCCCTTACCACGCATGGATGATATGATGGATTGTTTGAGTGGGGCGGCTTATTTTTCCAAGATAGATTTGAAAAGTGGATACCATCAAATACGGATACGTGAGGGAGACGAATGGAAAACAGCTTTTAAAACGAATGAAGGCTTATATGAATGGCTGGTCATGCCGTTCGGTTTAAGCAATGCTCCCAGCACTTTTATGCGACTCATGAATGAGATGCTAAAGGAATACATAGGGAAGTTTGTAATTGTTTATTTGGATGACATACTGATTTTCAGTAAGACACGTGAAGAACACCTCCGGCATGTACGAAGAGTGCTTGAGAAGCTACAGCAAAATAAATTATTGATTAATCTGAAGAAGTGTACATTTTTGCAGAAGGAGCTGATTTATCTAGGGTTCGTGATAGCAGAGAATGAATTGAAAATGGATCCAGAGAAGGTGACAGCAATCGTGAATTGGCAGTCACCCAAGAATTTGTTCGAGGTAAGGAGTTTTCATGGACTAGCAAGTTTTTACAGAAAATTTATTAGAGATTTTAGCAGAATCTGTGCTCCTATGTTGGAGACCATCAAAAAGGCCAGCCAGCCTTTTCGATGGACAGAAGCGGCGGAAAAGAGCTTTCAGTTACTGAAGAAGAAAATAATGGAGAGACCAATCCTTAGGCTACCAGACTTTCAAAAACTATTTTAGGTACGTTGTGATGCAAGTGGGACAGCAATTGGGGCTGTGCTCAGCCAAGAGGACAGACCCGTGGCGTTTTTCAGTGAAAAACTGAATGAAAGTAGACAGAAGTACTCCTCCTACGATAAGGAATTTTACGCAGTAGTACAGGCACTGAGACATTGGAGGCATTACTTGCTGGGAAACGAGTTCGTACTGTTCTCAGATAATTCTGCATTACAGTATGTAATGCAGCAGCATAAACTTAATCATAAGCACGCTAAATGGGTGGAGTACCTACAAAGTTTTAATTTTGTGCTGAAACATATCAGTGGACAAGCGAACAAGGTAGCTGACGCGTTGAGTAGAAAAGCTTTGTTATTGCAGGAAAGCACTGTGCAGGTTTTGGGATTCGAACATTTGCGGGATCTATATAAGACAGACCCAGATTTTAGAGAGGCTTACGAAGCATGCCAAAATCCTTTAATACGAGGAAACAGTCCTTGGGTGGACTATAATATACAGGAGAAATTACTTTTCAAGGGAGGACAATTGTGTATCCCCAGCTGTTCTATGAGGGAGAATATCATTCGAGAAAAACACAGTGGGGGATTGGCTGGACATTTTGGGATTGACAAGACTTTGGAACAGCTTGGTCACTTTTACTTTTGGCCGAAAATGAGACGGGACGTACAACGTTTTGTGACTAAGTGCAAGGTGTGTCAATTGGCAAAAGGACACAGCCAGAAGACAGGACTGTACACGCCATTACCTATTCCAGGCAGGCCTTGGGATTCTGTGAGTTTAGATTTTGTATTGGGATTGCCTAAGACACAGAAAGGATATGATTCGGTAATGGTGGTGGTAGACCGTTTTTCGAAAATGGCACATTTTGTACCTTGTCGGAAAACCAGTGATGCTACTTATGTGGCTCACTTGTTTTTTAACGAGATTGTCCAATTACATGGTTTACCCACAACCATCTTATCAGACAGAGATGTAAAGTTCACTGGACATTTCTGGCAAACCTTATGGAAGAAAATGAATACCCAACTAAGCTACAGTTCTGCTTACCATCCGCAGACCGATGGACAAACAGAAGTTGTGAACAAAAGTCTAGGAAATCTGTTACGCAGCTTGGTCGGAGAAAATTCTAGAATGTGGGACCGAGTGCTGGCACAAGCAGAGTTTGCTTACAACGATTCACCGAATCGTAGCACAGGTCTCAGTCCTTTCCAGATTCTTTATGGAATGCACCCACGAGGAGTGCATGAACTTCGAGATCTTGGTTTACAGGAACGACGGAGTGCGGATGGCCAAGATTTTGCGAATGCTATGCGAGATTTGCATGAACAAGTCAAGGCAAAGTTACAGGACAGCAGCTTGAAGTATAAGGCACACGCAGATCTAAGGAGGCGAGAAGTCCATTTTGAGGTAGGGGATGAAGTTCTGGTACACTTACACAAGGAGCAGTTTCCTAGAGGTACGTACAACAAATTAAAATTCAAGAAAATAGGACCTTGCAAAATCTTGCGGAAGTTTTCAGCGAATGCCTACGAAATCCAGCTACCACCTGGAATAGGCATATCACCTATTTTCAATGTGGCAGATTTGTTTCCATATTCAGGCGAACTATTGGAAGAAAAGATGGATGAATCAGGACAATCCACACGGCACACCCAGGAAGACAGAGACAGTTGGAAGAAACAGATGCCTTATGTCCAACCCCCTGAGATCGAAGGCATCCTCGAAACTCAGGTAGTTAGACGTACTAGGCGGAAGAATTATTTTCAGTACCTGGTCAAGTGGAAGAACCGTCCAATAGAGGACAGCTCATGGCTTGACGCCAGGCAGATTGAACGAACAGGGACAACAGTGGCAGAACTCATGAACAGGAGTCATGATCTTTTCTCACCCCGGGAGCCTGATGCAGGAGCATCCAGCTCCCAATGATGAAGCAGATAGACCCTGAAACAGGTTCACGAGCAGTACACCAAAGTTGTCGGATCCTGCTGGAAATAATTTTTCTTTTATTGTTATTTTTATTTTTACAGGTCAGAGGCAGTTAGGAGATTTACTTTCCAGCTCTTTACACTTAAGTTTATTAATTGGTTTTATTGTCAAGAGAAGGTTAGTTTAGGTGAGTTAGGAAAATAACCATTGGTTGCTTTTATAAACCTTTTAATTATCTGAACAGTTGCATTTTAGAAGTAAGAACAGAATACAAAACTATTTTTGTAACAGACAGACAAACTGAAAGCCTTAACTGTACGATAGGCTATAAAAACAAGACAATGATGTAAAAGGAGGGTCCTTTTTTGCTTGGAAGGAAAAGAAGAATTGAAAAACTGAATAATAAAACAAAGCAGAGCATTCAAGTACCTACAGAAATTGTCCATCTTCCTTTCTGTTATTTCTTCCTAATTTATTGAACAATCTCCCACATATGAGTATCATCATTTTATGCTACTGTAAATTAAATTGTAACAAAGTGTAATAAAGCGAAGTTCGAAAGCCTTGCCGACCAGCAAACAGAGTTACGATTCAAAGAACGCGGCCACAGTCCAATAAATGACATACCAGTTAACGACTACGAGAATTATAAAGCAGTGACAGAGCATCATCAGAAATCGAATGTACAGGTACACAAAATAGAACTTTTTCTCATATTACATTCAATACAATTATAGCACAGTCCATACAATAATACACAGTCAAACAAGGAAACGAGTGGTAACAGACCCTTAAGGGTTACATACGGTATTGTATTCAAAACTATAACAGCACTCTATACACAGAAGAATCGTTATCAAAACCGGAGCCGTGTACACCAAATACCCAAGACAGAGTGTGAAGGGACAAAACCCTCGTTAGGGTTAGACATCAAATGAACAGGCGATGAAACCCTCGTAAGGGTTGGACTGAATTATAGAATCAAAACTAAAGGAGCCACAGCGTAGGTGAGAAATATCTCATACAAACACACACAGGTAAACCCATTAACCGATTCGACTTATGAGCTAACAGAAACAACCCATATGCAAAGGTTCCAGGCCTACCCAGAATTATTTTTTGAGTTGTCAACTATAACTGAGGATCGAACCGTGCATCCTCCAGGTCCCAGAGAGAGACCTGCAACCAAACAAACAACATATATTAGGGTTTGTTGAATATAGAGTATGGAGCCCTCGAATTGAACCATGATCAAACTAACAGTCAAACGAGCACAGGGTTGTGAGAGTTTACCTGAAAGCCGTGTGCAGAGAAGCCACCAAACCGGAACCAGAGACACCATGAACAACTGAACGACCAGAGGAGCAAGCAGATTAGATTCTAGTCGATAGAAAACCAGAGATTGAATCAGGGACAGAGTAGCTTACCTGAGTTGAGAGTTCTTCCACGCGTGCCATCGACCTGCTCGGACAGCGAAGCAGCAATAGTTTTCGAAACCATGAGTTGGTCATCCAAGATACAAACAAGAACCAGAACAGAGGCACACATTCCATACATAGAGAATGAATAGACATTAGACCAGAACCAGGAGCAAAACCACCGGTTGAATTCCAATAAAACAAGACTGTATCAGAACGTATATGCCTAACCTTCTTTCTAGCTGAACAGAAGACAAGCAGAACTTATCTAGGGCCACAGTGCATAGTTGGAGACACGTATAGGAACAAAGAAAGTAAAAACAGCCGAACAGAAATACCATAGCAACCCTCGCCATAAACAGAGCCAGAGGAAAGATAATCCGTCACCATTGAACCACATAACAGAACCACATAACAAATCCACAGACCAGCGCATTTCGCAGAGCTCCAGAAACCCTCCAGGAGCAACGACAAATGACTGAAGTATCGCAAAGGTGGAGTTAGGGTTAGTTTATCTACCAATACTGAGGCAAGGACGGAGCCATAACTGCGAACAATAAATTCCTCAGCTACCGAAGACAAGCGCGGGAGAAATATCAACTGTGTAGACAGACACGTATACATACAGGTGGAGGTATAAAAGTGTTGAAGCCCGCCAGCGTGGGCTAGGACCCATCAGTAGGAGTCCCAGTAGTGGGTAGTAAAGCTATGCCTTGACTGCAATAGTGCACAGAGGTAAGTGTGATATCTGTGTCGGAAGCAAGTGTGTGACCTTGCAGCAAGTTAAGTGAGATGCATGGGGGTTCTAACACATGGAAGGGAAAAGGAAATGTGTCCCTTAGAAGCCTGTAATAGTATGCAGCCTGAAAGGAACACACAAGTTGAATGACATCACAAGTTGGAAAGAAAAATAGTCGACAATCCAAAGTGACGTGTTAAACCAACAACATGACTTCAACAAGATTCATATAATCGTATACAAAATAGTTCATACACAAATGCGTAAGTTAAACAACATACATTGTTGTAGTAACCAGAATAGTTGAACTATAATAACAACATATGCATGAAGACATGATGGCTATGTTATATTATAGAAAGTGAAAGTTCCTTCCATACATACACCATTGACAGCCACTAGCCCCAATAGTGGAACATTACAGTCAACACCACCTACTCCTCCAAAGAGATGTACTCGCTCTGCACTATGGAGAAGCCAAGGCTCATCACAATACTCTCCAAGTCTTCTCTAAGCAATGCCTAGACAAAACCTTGGCTCCAAATATCATGTTCTATGAGTTATGATGTTCTATATATAGCAAAGGGTGGGGTGACACTTGACATTCCCCTTTGACTCTTGGACTACCCGCATGACTCTTCAAATTTGTTACATATAACTATTTATATTACATAATGATTGTTTGCATTCCACTAATGACACTTGGAATTTCATTTTACATTAAATTTGATTACAACAAGTATGGCCCATAGTAGTGATGTGGCCAAGACAACTCATGACACAACTCGACATGACACTGCTAACATGTACTAGTTGACTGTGGTGTCCATGTCAAGTTGTTGTGATGCTGAGTGATAGATGTGTTCTTGGACGTGCTTTGTCTTCACCTCTGCATAGCTTGGTGTTATGGGGTCTCCAATAGTCTTAGTCTTGAAAGATGGTTTCGTGCATGTACCCCTTTCGCTTGCCACTCGATGTGCTTTATACATTCGTCTAGCTGCAAGAAAGTCTTCTAGCATGCGCTCCTTCTTCATCTTGTTCATCATATCACCATGTTCCATCAATGTGCTTGTTCCTTCAATTCACTCATGACGGGACGACATCAAATCCGAAAATCTCCTAGTCTAGCATGATGCATTATTTTTTGTGTTCGAGTCTAGGTGACTAGGAGGGAGGACTGGACACTGAAACTATGTAAAGCACATCTTAGGCTGAGATGAGGAATTATAGAGCTCAATTTGCACTGTCGGGAAAAACTGCGCAGTGACCGCTAGGAGGTAGAATGTGGAGTGATAGTCATGAGTCTCAACTACAAGATGGGACCCTGAGGGGGACAGTTTTTGTGTAGTTTCTAGAGGGAAGACAGGATAGGCCACTCAAGGGATCAGCTGGGAATTATGCGCAGTTTCCTTTAGCATTGCAGAGCAATCTAGTAGAGGACCTATCAGATAGGATTGCGCAATTTCTGGAGATAGTGCAGAGCAAGGCAGCAGAGGCCTTGGTGATCATGACTGCGTAGTTTCTGAAGGTAGTGTGGGGCAGGTAGTAGGGGAACAACTAGGCATGTCTACATAGTTTTGGGGAGCACTGCATACCCAAGTCTCAGTGCAGTGCAGGTTTATGGCAAAATAGAGGAAGGCTAAATAACTGTGCTTGAGAAATGCGTAGTTTATTTTGGGCATGGAGGCTATTTTGCGCAGTTCTAGGAGGTAGACAGGTTGCTCATTTCCAGGATTACGCAGTGCAACTAACCTGGAGGATAGCCTCAGGCACTCCACATTTCTAGGTAGCAGAGCAGGGTCATTGAGGATTGAGATTGCGCAATGCAGTTCAATAGGGGTCTAGTTGAAGGAGGTTGTTTGGTCAAGAAGATTTTCGAGAAAATTCCTAAGTGTCGAAAGAAAGTGAATTTGTGAAAACTGACAATGTGATCATACACTTCGCATATTTTTATGACAAGACAACATAGACCAACAAGACAAAACATGTGCTCAGTGAGATTGTCTTAAAGCAAAGAGCAACAAGTGTGACACTTAAGATAGACCTTCGGACGACCGTGACGACACTTGCGCACAACTTTGTGTGTGATTACGACCGGTGCTCACAAAGCAAAGACAACTCATGCAAACAAAGACAAACCTTCAAAATCACCAAAACTAGATCACAAGCGTGACAAAGCTATTAGCATGCCAAAGGATGATCATTGGTCAAACAAGCAAAAGGGAGAAAGACATGTAAAGGAGACACACTAAATGAATTTTAGTGTTTGCAACCATGCATGTAAATGAGTACATAATGATATGATTATCATCAAAAGTACTTCAAGATACATTAAGGGATGTATTTCAAAAGATGAGCTTTGCTTACCATACTTACCCTCCAGAGGGCTATGCATTCGACGGAGTTTCCATGCAATCCCGATCTTCTATCATAGCCTGGGTTCCATGGTCCTTCTCCTCAACTCCTTGAAAGTCATCTAGCATGTCATCCTTCCTTGTTATCATTGAGAGATACATTTGTGCAGTTTCAGTGGCCAGTGACTGTTGTTAGGAGGACACCTCTATTTCAATGCATTTTATGGATGTAAGGAAAACTGGACAGCTAGGGATAACACAGTGCAACTTTGGGATGCAAAACACTCATGCGGGATGGGGTCATGTGAGGACATCTATGCATAGTTTCTATTTGCAAGGCATACTGGGCAAGTGAGGGGCAATACTGCATAGTTTCTAGAGGCAGTGGGTTCCATCTGAGGGAAGGACACTAGAGGGAATCATTGTGCAGTTTTGGATGCCAAGGGAGGATGGAGTCTTTCCACATTGTGCAGTTCTAATGGGAAAGGGGAAAAGCTTGAGGGTTGTAGATGCGAAGTGTACAGTTCCAGAAAGTTGGATGAGGCTAAGTTGTTATGAAAATCCAAAATTTGGCTAAGTGTGGGATCATCGAAACTAATGTGAACTATGATAGAACTTGACTATGATCACACACTTGAACACTTAGTGATACAACATAGATCATCCATAACATATAAAACATACTCTTCTTGATGCAAAAACCTTGACAAACATGTCTATGTAATGAGAACAACTCATACACACAATATTTCCCCTTGAAGCAAGGAAACTTCCCTTTTCATGACAAATGATAATCCCCATGCCCAAGGATGACACGTGTTGCATAAAGATGAGAACATGAACAACTCTTAGGATCAAGGAGGGGAGATTGAGATTATCATCTTACCAATAAGAGACCAGGGACGATCGATCACAGGATCCACGGCAGGCTCTAAAATGTGCATGCAAGCCAAAAAAATTTAGGGTGTTTTTAGCCACTACAACAACATGAAAGAATGTAAACAATGCATCTAATCAAAGAATTAAAATGAACATAAAGAAACTAAAAAAAATAAACCATTAGAATGCATCCCATACTCATTAGGTGGCCATCTCAAAGTGCATGAGCGGTGGAAAGTTTAGAAAACTCTTCATCAAACACCAAATGAGGGTACAACCATATCAAAGTGAACTACAATGGTATTTGTTATGTGAGATTTATGATTGTGGCAAAAAGTATCTCCCCTAGGTTTGGTGGCTAACCTATAACAACATAAAGACAAAGGACCCAATGTTTTCCTTAAATTAAGTATATGAGGGGATGAAACTTACTTGGAATCTGTTGTATGTTTCACTTCTTCTTTGGCTTGAATGCTCCAATCCTAGCTCCAGCTACCAAAATTAGAACTTGCACAACGAGACAACATAAGCCAAGAAACTACGAGATCTATGTAGCATCATCTATTTACTTTACTCAACATATCAACATGGTATTGAAATCTATGAAATAGAGACATCACATATAGGAAAACAAAGGACTCTTTGTATTGATATAAATGGAGTGAGTTACAACCATAAATAGGTTTTGATCATGTAGAAGATCTCCTCCAAGTTCTTGAATTGTCCTTCCTTTGTCACAAAGTGTACCTTCAATCACCCTAAATGCATAAGACGATCACTTTCACAATAGTAGCATAAGGGTAGAATCACTCTCCAAAATCCAACCTTTTGCATATGGAAGGTTGTAAATATATAGAGGAGTAGGGTAAGTTGGGAGTTCTTATCAAATTACCAATCTAAGCTTTTAGATCCACTTTTGATGGGAGGATGAGATCTAACGATAAGGGATGGAAACTTAAAGGTAGGATAGGATAGGATCTGAATGTTTTATCTAAGGTAAATGGTTATAAAAAATCTTGGAAGCTTCTAGAAATTGAGGCTTTGGGATTCTCTCTCTTATTCCTGAATTTCTAGAACCAATGCATGTGCAAAGCGGAGAAACATGCAGGTGATCAACGCAAGCCATAGCGAGCAACTTGTAGGTGAATGTTTCCTAGCACGAGGCCAAGGTGTGTTGGTCCTAAAACTGGCTCAAATGATGTAGTTTAGGGAAAAAACTATGGGGAATGAGAGGATCATGCATATGGATTTGTGCAATGATGATATAAAGGGGAATGGGATGTTTATTGATCCCATTAAGAGAATTTTGGTTTGGATGTGACAAAATGGCCTATAACAGAGTGACCCCTAAAGTGCATAGTCAGAGATGATGACTGATGACTGAAGTGTTTTACCTTGTGACAAGTTAGGATCAAGAACAACTAGCGAGATTGTCTCCTGTTACAATACATTTACATCATGACATTTTTTTGTTGAGGGAGGCATACCCATACTCAGCACATAAGCTAGCATTACATGTATAATGATCAAAAGACATGTCCAATGATCACTGATGGTGGATCCATGACTGGATGACTATAAATATGATCATGTTCATCATACATTATGATCTATATAATCTTGAAATCGCAGCTCGTATGGCGGAAACTAGATCTGGGGTCTTCTATCTTATTCACATGAACAACCAATGTACGAGTCTAACCATGTGAATCAATGAGTTGAGGTCAAACATGGTAGACACCATTTGATTACTAGCCAGTGATGTAATTCATTAATGGACACAAGAGAAACCATTGATGATGTTAATGGCTCTCAAGGTACTCAAGTACAATCTTTATGTTATGAATAAATTAGTTGATGTTGAACACCACATAGAAACTTATGGTTGAAGGCCATTGATGTAAACTTGTCACCAAGAGCGGGGAAACTTTCCATTGATGTATGGAAAACCCAAGGTATCGATGGGTGTTTATTAAGTCAACTCCCTAGATAATGTGTTAATGTCGACACGAAGCAACCCATTGCAGGAGGGCCTTCATGTATACCCTATCACGAAACAAAACGGGTATCATGATTAAGACAAACATGATAAGAATGATGTTGATATGGAACTAGATTAGGAAAGGAAAACATGGAATGAAGGCTTAAGAATGTTGTAATAGATATCAACTGGATGAATTCTCTTAAACACATCGATGACACTAAATGGAGTTGGAAGCATTAACCCAAAACCGAAATGGAGGTTTTGTGAAGGTATGGTGAACTGAAATACAAGCAGATTACCCAACCCATCAGCCATGGAGACGAAGTGGAAGAGTTTCGTGTTCAAGAGTGACTCGTTTCCATTAACAAATGGAGTACCATATTTTCCCAATTTCCCCAACAATATTGGTCAGTACCTCTTTATTTTTTAACAAGCTTGACAAGGATAATATATGCTTGATCTGTAAGTTCATCCTTCGGATGAATCCCTCTGAGTATATTTAAAGAACCCTGAGAAGGATTGGATCAGCCTTGTCATGTTCGATAACTCCATCACTGTTTGATGTTTTAACGAGTCTAGAGAAGGTAAAACTCAACTTATTTTTCATGTTTAGAGAGTTTGAAAAAGAGGCGAAAAAGAAAACTCCAGATGTCCCTTTTCGTAGATAGTCTCTCAAGTCCAAAAAGGTAGAAAACAATACTTAAGAGAACCTCTTAGTCATTTTTGAATAAGGTATTCATTTTTCATAGTTAGTATCTCAATCCAGAAAAGGGTTGAACTTATACTGAGTAGACGTACTTTCATTTACTTTTACGAGTTTGAAAAGACAAGTGCTCAGCAATATTTTCATATTTTTGGAGTCTGAAAAGAGCTAAAAGAGGACTCCAAGGGGTTCCTTTTTCATAGGTTTAAAGAGCCCGGAAATATGACAACAACACAGAAAGGATTAAACAACACAGAAAGGATTAAACATACTTGTTTCATAGTAAAAATTAATCATGACTAGGTCAAAACATTAAATAGACATAAAATAATGAAAATATGACCATATATACTCAAAAATGACTGTTAATTTTCACCATTTCACATTTACCTTCAAGAGTGAGAGCTCTGAGCACTTTTTCCCTCGATCTTCTGTAGCTGATTGCGACTAATCCAGTGGACCATTTCGAGTACCGTCACTTCCAGGTAGGAGCTAAAGCCTTCCTCTTTCCTTTTATGGTTCTGTTTTATGATTTCATGCAAAATTCCTTAGTTTGTGAGGGCCCTGTGGTTCCAAAATTTCACCCTAGGACAAACACAGGCCCGGATGGTCAAAAAGTGTGTTGCACCTAAGCAGTCATACACTGCAGGCAGGGGTGCAATGCTCTAGTTTTCTCTTCTAGGGTGTGTTGGGTGCAAAATCAAAACTTTTTTACCAGTTTTTCCTCAAAAATTGTCAAGTTTTTTTCATAAAAAATATCCTAATGAATATCTTATTGATGTTTCAGGGATTCATCAACATAAAAAGGCTTTTGTGTGAAGAGAAAGAGAACATGAGTAACATGATTTGAATGCAGCAAGTGATCTTGCTACCATCTAGGCATTGAAGAAATGTGGATTACTAAAATTCCTCTGGCTTCCTGGTATGAGGCAATAGATGGAATAATTTAAATACCTTGTTCATTCATGGGATGTTCAAGCACAATTATTCAGGATTGGAGAACATTTGCTTGAGATAAATGTAGAATACATCTACTTTCTGACAGGTTTCTCTATGAGAGTTGCCCCCATATCTCTCCTAGGTGGGAGAAGTGGTGGGGAGAAAATGAAAGATTATATCACTAGCTATTATAGACCTCGAGCTCATCCAACCAAGGATAGAAAGATCATCATAAAATATGTGACCGAGTTACCTTTGAGAACAATCCTATTCATTATTGCAACACTGGAAGGTAGCTCAACATTACATGTAGCAAGTCGATCATACATGCAATATGGGTTGGAATTTCTAGAGCCAACACTTTTCAATTGGAATGAGGTAGTTCTAAAGCAAAAGAGGGAAAAATAAAGAAATTTGGATATGGTGTGATCTTAATTTCCTTTGCACTAGAACAAGTTCCATTACTTCAGCCCCAGCAGATTATACTCAAGCCTATCGACCTGAGGGTGCCACAAATGAGAAGCAGGATAGATCACATGTCCCGACATGCAGGGCCATCAGTGATTAGCTTTTCACCAACCTTCTTCGAATGGTTGCACAAACATTTTATTATGATCAACAATTATCCTTATGCAGGCATGGATTTTTGCGATGACCCTAAGCTTGTGCTTCCTCAGGATGAGGAATGGGGTGCTTTACGTAAGAAATTTTGACCTTTTAAGTTTTTCAAAGTTTTTCAAATATTTTTTTTTTTTTATTTTATGTTTCCGAGACTAAATTATTAATGTCTCATGCAGATGTGGGACCAGTTCGACCTATTGGTGCTTCATATCTCCATTCTGCAGGGGAACGACAATAGGAGGAGGTAGTATAACCAGCATGGGTCGCTACAATACGACTGGATATGCAACAAGATCCAGATGTTGCGGAGGTCCTGTCAAAGGTAGAGTGCCACATGGAAGGGTTGACACATGGGATTGATGAAACCGCTGTCCACCAGATTCCACTATGACTACATTGATACACTATAGGAGTGCCTAGTCATATTGGTCAACTACTAGCAAGATGGATCGTGCAGTGTCATTCTATGATGAGCACCATTGATTTGTCTAGTTAGATCTTTACATGTAGTTTTTCATATGGGCGATGTAGCCATATGTGTCTTCATCACAAACTTTTCAAAACCAAAGTTAATATATATCATATATATAATATATATATATATATATATTTATATAATATATATATATACACAGTGTTTTTGGGTATTTCTATTGTACTCAATATGATGTGATTTGGATTAAAAAGTAATTACATTCATTGCAAATGTCTATCTAACACATGATTGGCTAGGGCACCTGTCAATGTGTTTAGATTTCTAGAAATGTGTTAATATTGTATGAAATCAAAATGTATTTCTAGAATGTGAACTCTTAAAACCATGCATAATATGATGGAACTTCTAACTGAATAAACACCAGCAAGTTGTAGTACTACGAGTTGTGAGTTAATTATGACGACTAGATGGTGGATACCATGTGCAATAGCACCAAATAGTAGCTCGACCACTATGTTATACTCAGTGATGTTGTTGGTGGAGTGATCGATACAAATCCCTTGCAAACTCACTAACTCGTCATTTGGAGCAAAGATAGCCCATGCAGCGAAAGATAGGTTCTGAGTGCTACGACTGGCGCCATCAGCATAATTGATGAAAGTTTCAAGAGGTACCAACATCTGCAAACCAAATGTGAAAAAGATCAACAAAAACCGTGTAAAAATCTGAAAAGACGCACTGAAAACACACTCAACGCACCTATAGACAGTATGTACACAATGAAACTACACTTGAGATTAAGCATAGTATATTTTTAGGTACAACCCACTTCTATGCTGCACAAGAAGAATTCCATCAAAATCTACTAACTTGTAGGCCCCTTTTGCAAGGACATGCTTGACAATGTATGGACCTAGCCACATGGATTGAAATTTTCCTAAACCTAGCTTATCAGAGTCCTGGTCATATAACAAGCAAGGTGTCCTTCTAAGAAGACACGAGGCTTGACACATTTGTCATACTACGCCTTGATGCATCTTTTATTAGCTTCAATAGCTATAGTAGCATCACATCGGGTTTCATCTAAATGAGTCATATGTAAAATACGCTCCTCCTCTATGGAAGTGGCAGGAAGAAGTTCAATAGCTAGTTTCAATGATGGAATTTCACATTCAATTGGGAGGACCATATACCAACTAAAAGGGTGTAAATCATGTAGCAGTCCTGATTGAGGTTTGGTATGCCCACAAAGAAACATAAATAATAAAATTCCAATCAAATTTGTGGACCCCTAACATCTGTTGAAGCATTCTCTTAAGAAATTTGTTGATGGCCTCAACCTATCCATTAGCTTGAGGATCATTGGGAGTAACTTTCATTGGAAAGTCCCAACTTAGCAGTTAGTTCAATCATCATGTGATTCCAGAAATGTTTTCTATGATCTCTAACTATTGCTTTTGGAACACCAAACTGTGCGATGACATAGTTGAAAAAGAAGTATGCAGTTTTTTTTCCAGTGTTGTTAAATGTAGGCATCACCTCGGCCCAATTACTAAAGTAGTCAACTACGACAATAATATAACCATGCCCCCTGTCCGAGTGAGGGTTAAATGTCATAAAGTTTATCCCCCATTTAGAAAAAGGACCAATGGTGATAATGGGATGAAACAAAGTGGGCAGAGCACATGCCTTACGATCATATATCTAGCATGCATGACACTTCTAGATAGCAAGGATGTAGTCGCGAAAGATGGTGGGCCAGAAGTAACTAGCACGTAAAATTTTCTAGGTGGTAGCATAACCATATAAATGTCTACCACATGCCCTCGAGTGGCATCCATTTAAGAATTTATCAGCCTCCTCAAGTGTGAGGCATCTTCGTAAAACTGTATCAATACCACGACAGTAAAGTGTGTCACCAATAATGATGTAATTTTAGGCTTAGTAACAGATATGTCACTTCTCAGAGTGAGAGGTATTAGACCAGAAAGTCTGGGTTTGGAGATAAATCAAGAAATATCCATACCATGGGTGAGATGATGAGTTCAAAAATAGAGACTCGTCGGGAATAGAATCTTCATATGTAGATTTTGAATCATGAGAAGGAAGATCGCACACTAGTTCTGTGAAAACCAAGGATTTATTTGACTTGGATTTGATAAAATCCAAGTCAAATTCTTGTAGAATGACAATCCATTTCAAGTACTTTCCCCCAGCAATTGACGTGAAAAAATGTATGTCATAATTTTTCAATCCGAAATGAACATAGCTTTTCGAAGAAGGATGTAATGGTGAAATATTTGGACAGCTTGAACGACCGCCAAAGCTAAATTTCCTACGTGGGAATATCTGATTTTGGTATCATTAAGATTCCGACTCGGATAATAAATGGGATGTTCAATGCCTAGGTCATTTTCTTAGATTAATACCATTGCTATAGTACAAATGGCAACCGCAAGATACAAGAAGTAGTCACACTGATAATCAGGGGGATAAAGAAGAGATGCTTGAACCAGTACATCTTTCAGGGCATCAAACACTTTCTGAGCAGTGTCATCCCAATGGAAGGGAACCCATTTTTTCAGTAAGCGAGTGAATCATTTGGCTAGTTCAACGTAATTAGGGATAAACCTTTATATGAAGTTAGCTTTCCCTTTGAGTCTTTATAACTGAACAAGAGAAGAAGGTGCAGGCAAATCAATGACTGCTTGCACTTTTAGGGGATCAATATGAATTCCTTGTTTTGATATGGAGAAACCCATAAGTTGACTAAAACTAACAAAAAACACACATTTGTGTGGGTTAATTTCAACGTTATAATGTCTACAACGAATAAAAAAACCTCGAAGATGCATCGGATGATCATCCCAATGTTTGGAGTGAGTAGGAAGGTCATCCAAATATGGTTGAACGATGTGTTTGATATCATGAAAAGCATAATACATGGCACGTTGAAAAATGGCCCCAACATTCTTTAAACCTAATGGGAGTTTCCTATAGGCAAAAGTGCCCCAAGGACAAGTAAAAGAAATTTTAGGTTGGTCCATCGGGAGATTGTTGATTTGATTATATCCCAAAAATCCATACATAAACGAATAAATTTCGCAGCCAACGCAATCATCATCAATCTGGTCAATAAACAAGGTGGGATAATTTTCCTTTGGACATGCATGATTTACATCTTAATAATCGACACACATTTGAATGGTCCCTTGTTTCTTCATGACAGGAACTACATTCGACACCCAATCAGTTAAAGGAATAGAGTATATAAAACCAACTTGAAGAAGTTTTTCAACTTCAGCCTTAATGCCAACGACCTTCTTGGGATGGACCAGATGAAGGTGTTTCTAGACTGGTTTGGCATCAGCATACGTCTTAATTTCATGTACAACTATATTTGGGTCAATACCTAGCATCTCCTCGTAGGTCCAGGTAAAGACATCTCGAAACTCACGAAAAAGGGCTCGAAAAATCTTGATCTCGGATGGAGAAAAATATGCTCCAATGTGTATATTTCCGACAACACATGGCTTAACAAAAATATCAAGAGGTATTTTCACTTCGATATTCGAAAGGATCTTTTCCCAATCAACTTCATGAATAGATACAGAATTCACGGAGAGTTCGAAAAAATTGGGCAAGTATACATCATTGAGACTATCCTCAATGGAATCAGGTAAGGAGGAAAGATGATGATGTTCATCCTAGGGTGCATCATCCGACATCATGATTTCCATGATGCTTTCATCAGTAGGGAACACACATGAGAAAGGATCGGAAGACGTGCCATAATCCAATGATCTATCAACCCAATTAATCGAATCAAAAGAAGAAACGGCACAAGTTGAATAAATGGCTTTGTAATCTAGCTCAATAGGTCTTAGCTACATTCAGTCAAAAAAACTTTGGATGTCAGTTCCATTTGGTAAAATCCATGGATCAACCAAGATAGTAGAAGACGATATCATGTTGATATAGGCTACTAAAGATGAGTTGTTGGGAAGGAGAGGAGGAGGGAGTGAAAAGTTTCCCATAAGTGAAGAATCCTTCAGCAATCTAACTCCGACATGTTGATATGACTGTAGGGTTTACCCTACAAGAGGGACACTTCCAGTAACATGTGAATCAGAGGAAAAAAAGGTGAGTTGGTCTATGGCTACAATATCACCTTTATGAGGAAATGAGATCATACGAAAGTAATTTGAAACGACGGAAGCCATAGCATAAACCCATGTACATCTCAATAGAAGATATTAATCGAGAGGTCCATCAATAACTTTGAATTCTATGGACATAATTTTTCCCCCTAATTCAACTTGTAGGGAGTTCAAAATCCGACAAGGTTTGTAATTTCTCCTGTCAAAGGCTTTCAGTGTCGTAGTCGACTAACTAAGTTGAGGAGAAACAATCGCCTTCCAGCAAGACATGGACATAATGCAAGTTGAGGCTGCTTCATCCATGATAGAATGATGAATATTCTTACCACATACAACAACTTGGATTATAAAAGTTAACTGGGATGGAATCTGAGGGGTATAGTTTTCATGAGAGAAAACGACAAGGTTGGAATCCGATGAATCCACACATCCAATAGCTAAAAGTAAAGCCTTCTTTTGGGCGCGGAAGTTTTGCAACACCTCAAGAGTCAACATAGCTGATGGAGACTGAGCCAAGTCTTCAACAATGTTATAATTATGAGCATCTCTTACACGAGGGTTAAAAGCAAACTTATGAATAATGCCCTTCAGAGGTTTAATAGTCAATTTGGTAGCAATGGACAGCAGAGCGGGATCTGATGAGGATGGTTCCGAACTCGTAGGTTGATCAATACCCTGACCATTTGGTGGATTCGCATTACCATAATCCTTGTTCTGAGTAGCTACCAAAACATCAAATCTTGAATTTGAGGAGGACGGCATCAAAACCCTGTTAGAGGAAGATGGGTCTCGCGCAACCATATGAGTCTCTTGATTAAGAAACATGTCAGTCAACACGACGAGAGAAGTGGAGGATTTAAGAAATTGATTCACTTCGGCACAGAGAGGACAGTCACATGTAAATTGTTCCTCATTGCAAATCAAGCAAGGATATTGAGGCTTCCATTTCTCATTAGAAGATCCATTTGTTTGTTTATCCTACAGAGAAGGGTCTTCTTTTTTCTTACCTTTTCCTTTCTTCTTTCTTCCTGGTTGTTGTTGATACTTGCCTTTATTATATGAAACAACATTTATCTTGGAAGCAGAAGTTGCAAGAGAGTGAGTCTGAGGGTTTTGAGCAGATGTGGGTGGAGAAATACCAGATGGTTTATTCATCATATGCGAGCTGGTAGAACCAATGATGCCATCAACTGCATGAGATTCTTTACCAGGAAGAGAAGGAACATTATTCAAAGGTCTCGGAGTGTTAAGTATATTATCACAGAGTGTGTCAAATTGGGTATAAACCAGATCCAAATATTGCACACAAGCAATTAATTTCTCTTCGGTCATGACTCCACCTTTGGCAACATCTTTTGTTATGGGTGCTAACAGATATTTAGTAAACCATTCTGTCAGCAACTAATCGGGAACATAAGTTTGACCAATCAGCAATCATGCCTCCACTAATGAATATGATCTGAAATGTGAGTGGAATCAGATTGTTTGAAGTTGGTTAACGGTTTCATTCCAGATTCATATATGATGGGCAATTGGAAGTGCATGAGGAAGGTTGTGGCTAAGGAGCTGAAATCATGGAATGAAGCTCTGGGTAACTCAATATACCATGTAGCAACAGTACTCGTAAGCATTCTTTGGAAAAGAAAAAGATGAATAGAATCATCATTAAGGGAGTTTGATGAACATCATAGATTATATGTCATGACATGCGTTGAATTCTCCTAGATTCCCAATGGAATTTAGGGGTATCGGAAGGCAATTTTGTAGGAATAATCAGCCACCAAGTTAAATGAGTGATGGGGTCATTTGTGAGCCGAGTCAAATATAAAAACTTGAGAGTGGCCACAAAAGGAAACTGCTGATTAAAGTTTGGCAAGGGATGACCTGGATATGAAGGAATAGCCTCAACAACAGGAATTTTCATTCCTTGATAAGGAGGGTTCTAGTAATAAGGAAACTAAGTACCAGAATAAGGAGGATTTTGATAACCATAATACAAATGACTTTGTTGATTAGCCCCAGGATAACCACGAAATTGATGGCCTTAAGGCACCTGAGGTATATTCTGATAAGGTCTTTAATGCTACCCGATGGGATTTTGCATTGTCCCATGATAAAGAGGGTTTGATTGAGGTTGTGCCATGCTGTATATAGTCTTTCCTACTGAAATTTGAGGAATACCTTGTGCAAGTGATTGAGATTGTAAAGGAACTTGTAAAGTATGAGTAAGTGGGACCTAGGAGGTACTAGATACTAAAGGAACGGGTTGAGATGAAATCGTAGCTTGTACAAGTTGAGTCATGTGAATTTGAGCTTGTTGAGGTATCGATTGATGAATAGGAATTTGATATGAAGATAGCACAGGTTTGGAAACAAACAATGAACCCAACATCGAACCAGGTTGAATGGGAAAATTATGCTGCCAGACACTAACAGCCATCCAGGATAAGGTGGACTATAATAAGTTTGGTTTCCAATTTGAGGGATACCAACAATAGGTTTCCCCCCTGCCAAAGGGGGAGGGGATGATGGAGGCAACTGCCCCCCATGTGGAGGGTACCCAACATAAGGATAGTTAGGTTGATGAAGAGGCCTTTTCCCACTAACATAAGGGCCAACATGCTGCTCGATATTTGGTGTAGGAGGAGGAGAAGGATTAGGTTGAGTAGCACTCATAAGAGTAGCACCAGATGGAATTCCCAAAGTTGAAGACATGGGGGATGTCCATAAACTGGAAGATGCACTAGAGAAGATACCAGATAAGTACTGATAACCAGGTGGAATAGACGAGCCACCATACATATGTGCCTCTGGTGATGTCGAAAACATAAATGTGGAACCAACATTTGATATCTCAACCATAGTGGTAGACATAGGTTGGGAGGCCATACTGGTTCCAGTCATGGTTAATAATATCGATATAGATTTCCATGTGAAATTTGTTGGTGGGTCAAAAGAACCAAGTAAATGATTTTGTAAAGGAGGTGGAGGAGGAAAAAGGGGATGGGTTGGATCCTTCCAAATGAGTAGAAGGATGAGGCTCTTCTTGCAGGATCTCCTCGATACTCACAAGTCCAGGTGGAAATGGTTCACCGTCAAGGCCGATATATATAGTAAGCAGAACTTTCTGAGACAAAGGAAGAGAAGATGTAATACCTGAAGTAACAGGCAAATATGACTGAGGCTCCTCAGGCTCGATGACCTCAGGAAATAAAGTTTTCAACTCAGGAAGGTTGGTTTCTATGACCTCAGGCAACAAAGTTTTAGGTAATTCAATATCAATTGTGTCAGTTTCACTGAAAAAAGTAGATGTCACCTAGGGTTCGGTACTCAAGGGGACAAATGATTCTATTCAATTAGATTTAGGAGGACGACCAGAAGTAGTTCCCGAAATTCCTTATTTGTTATTTTGTGTCTTCTTATGCTTCTGATGATGGCCAGGAGTAGCCTCTGGTGGAAGAGGAGGCTTATTTTGCATTCTATGCGAACGACGGGGTGGGGGATTTTGTTCTTCCACATTGGATAGTAAATTTTACTAACACAAAAATAAATAAATCAAAAAGAGGGTAATCTAGGCATAAAGGATTACCAAGCAACCTTGGACTGCAATATACACCTTGGTGAACCAAGGACTTAATGTACGTTAGCCAATCTCCCCAAATGTTGTGTTCGATGTATCACGGTATACAAGGCAGTAGACTCAGTTGCTTGTGAATGGATAGAAATCTAATGGGGAATTCCAAAATATACGCTATGGTACGTGGGAGTGCAATCCATAGTAGTGTTGCCTAATGCGTAATCGTTCGATGAGATCATTCCCATATATATTACGTGCGTGGAGCACCACCAATATACCCAAAGGTACGTGGAGAATGATCCTATACACTCACATAAGTGGAAAGAGATTTCACCTCCGGGATGCAACGCTGGAAATCAATGATAGCTCCTATGTTTAACGATGTTGGAACACATCTCTAACCTAGACCTCTATGTGTTTGCGTTAATGTTACAAACGCTCCTTAGGTTGTTTCAGTAAATTTTAAGTTGATCTTGATTTAAGTTTCAGTTTTATGGCTCACCACGAATTCACCTAAATTCCCTAAAATGAAAATCTAGCATGAGTAAATGGAATCTTTCTCTTCAATGAAAATCTATCTAAGGGAAGAGGCAAACAGTGTGAAACATAGAAAATGCAGCAAACAAGATGCAAAATGCAATTCCATTTTCATGCAATTGTTCCTAAATAAATATAGATGCAAAACCCTAAATGTCAATGGAAAAAAAAAAACTTTTCACCACACTTAATTTTCAAAAATGAGGAAAACTAAGATGTAAAGTCTAATCTCTTATTCAAATGCACTTTTCTTAATGAGGACTCGAACACAATTCATCCAAGCGGTCAATGATCAAACAAAACAAGTTTACAAGTGACCTAATGATAAGAACAAAGAAAAAATGAAACCAATTCTTACCAAAGGCAATCAATGACAAATGCAAACCAAATGGAAGCTTTAGAGAGACCACAAGACACTCAAGACTCAGGGAAGGTCAGCTAGAAGTAAGCTGATCAAGGAAACATTGAGAAAACAATGCAAATTTTGTGCGAAAACAGGGATCAACGTAGGTGTAGAAGAGGCACTAGTGCTTTATAATGCAGGCACAGAGAAGACCCAAGTCGGGTGCAACACTATGTCAGCAGACCAGAGGGTGCATTGGTCCTAGAAAAAAGGATTCTGACACAAAAATTGCAAAAAAGGCTCAATGCAATCACTTCCTAAGTTTTTTCTTGGCTAGTTAAAGCAGCAAAGATCTATGAAAGAGGTAAATTAAACACAATGGACAAAGAAACCACCAAGGGAATGCACTAATCCCCAGCGGAGTCGTCAATTTTTTATGTGGGATTTACAATTGTGGAAAAAAGTATCTCCCCTGGGTTTGGTGGCTAACCTAGAACAACAGAAAGACAAAGGACCCAATTTTTTCCTTAAAGTAGATGAGGAGATGAAACTCACTTGGAATTTGTCGTATGTTTCGCTCCTTATTTGGCTTGAATGCTCCAATCCTAGCTCCAGCTGCCAAAATTAGAAGTTGCACAACCAAAAAACACAAGCCAAGAAACTACAAGATCTATGTAGCATCATTTATCTACTTTATTCAACAGATCAACATGGTATTGAAATATATGAAATAGCGACATCACATCTAGGAAAACAAAGGAATCTTTGTATTGATATAAATGGAGTGAGTTACAACCATAAATAGGTGTTGATCTTGTAGAAGATCTCCTCCAATTTATTCACTTGTCCTTCTTTTGTCACAATGTACCTCCATTCACCCTAAATGCATGAGAAGATCACTTTCACAACATCAGCATAAAGATAGAATTACTCTCCAAAAGCCAACCTCTTGCATATGGAAGGTTGTAAATATATAGAGGAGTAGGGTAAGTTGGGAGTTCTTATCCAGTTACCAATCTAAGGTTTTAGATCCACTCTTGATGGGAGGATGATATCTAAGGATAAGGGATGGAAACTACAAGGTAGGATAGGATAGGATCTTATTATTTTTGTTGAAAATAGTTAAAAGAAATGTTAAAAATAGAATCCAGAAATTCCAATTTAATTCGTCCTTGAATTAAATCATGAATTAAAATTGTAATTCTTTTCTCATAGCAACTTTTAAATAGTTAATTAAGTTTAATTAACTTAATTAACTTAGGAATTTCGAGTTGGAAGTCTTTTGAAATTCATGTATATGTTCTCCCTAATTTTTAGGGGTCCAATATGAGTTTAAATTGAGTTGGAAATTAGATCGCTCAGTTTACTGAGTTAAGTTCAGTTAAATTATTTCTAAATTGTTTTTGGAACTAATAGAGGACTAATTGTCAGTTGGAGCACTAATGCATCCACTAGTGCTACTCCATTTAACTGAAGATTTCCTCATGAGAAACTCATGCATGTCAGTTCAGAGAAAGACCCAGTTGAGAATAGAGTGCATGGACAGTGTACTATCAGTTGTATAATTTACTAAGTTGCATAGATCATGCATGCAATCATGAACTAGACCTAGTTTAGTTTGTGTGGTTTTGGATGCACTAGATTCCCATTAATATGAGCTATTCATCAATAGGAATTGTGCTAGGAAATAGGGGCTTGGAGAGCTACATAAATTGGCTAAGTGTTGGCCAAGAGCTTGCTTGTGAGTTGAGATATTTGAGCATACTTGTGTGGAATTGTTCTAGTGAGAAAAAGCTTTGTATCTTCACTCATATTTTTGATATATGCAATACAGATAGTGGGGTTTTGAGTAGTGGATTTCCCCAGATACATCTTTTGTTATGTGCCATTGATTTATCTTCTTGTTCTTATTGTTTTCATCAATCTATTGGCTTCCGCTAGTAGAAAGTAGAAGTAGATTCTTGTCCTGTGCTTAGTAAATTGCATGAGCTTGTGAATCTACAAGAAAATTCTACAGTTTTATCTTAGGTAAATGGTTATAACAAATCTTGGAAGCTTCTAGAAATGGAGGCTTCAGGATTCTCTCTCTTTTTCCCTAATTTCTAGAACCAACGTAGGTGCAAAGGGGAGCAACCTATAGGTGATCAATGCATGACACAGTGGAGCAACCTATAGGTGAACGTTGTCCAACAAGAGGCTAGGGTGCATTGGTTCTAAAATTGGCTCAGATGATGCAGTTTAGGGAAGAAACTTTGGGGAATGAGAGAATCACGCATAGGGATTTGTGCAATGATGATGTAAAGGGTAATAGGATTTTGATTGATCCCATTAAGAGGCCTATTGGTCAAATGTGAAAAAATGGCCTATAACAATATTATTTACATCAATCATAAGCATATTGTCAATCTTTAACATCCAAAACTCTACATTGAAGCATGAGCATATCTCCCAAACTTTTTCACGCCCTTTTGAGACGAGAAGACACTCCTATATATACAAAATCTAAGATAACTAATTCATAAATGTAGATCCGCAAATCCCTCCTAGATTCATAAATATCTCATATGATTACAACCATATATTGACATCTAGAAATTAGCATCTCTTCATATCCTCTCACAAATCTCTCCTAGCTTTGATAGGAGACACTTATGAAAACTTCCATGATCTTTCTCCATGAAACATCTTTGACGAATGATCTCAAATCTTCCTCAAATATTCAAAAGTTTGAAGAGGAAATTCGAATTTGAGTCTTAGAGGCCAAATATGACTTTATTAGAATCTTCAAATATGCCTACAGACATCACAAAACTCATCCAACTTTTATATATAAGTGAACACATGTTATTTTTCTAATATTTAACCATAAATTCACTCAAAATACCAAAATAAATCTATTGGGAAATAAAGTGTCTAAACCCATATTTAATTATGAAAATTGTCTTAGTGCAAGGTTATGGAGCTACTGAATATGGTAAATTTTGAAGCAAAGTGAAAGGAAATAGGGTGAAATGAATGGCATTTTGGAGACCCAACATTCCCCCCAATTGAAGATGTTCCATGTCCTCATGCAAATTTGCATTAATCATTTTCAATAATTTTTTATGTTTTCTGTAGCCTTGAAGATTTGTCAACGAGCCATTATGTGACTTGAGATACTTTTGCAAGACTTACATCTTTTGAAAAGTCTTCTTTATCTAAAAGATATCTAAGTGATAGCTCTTATGATTGGTTCTTGTGGGGCAACCATAACTATTTCAAGTGTTGGTTTTTGTGTGAAAACACTTTTCTTTTATTCTACTCTTGTTGCAACAAAGAATACTTAAGAATGTATTCAAAATGAAGACCTATTCATATATATATATCAATCAATCCTTGCTCATAATTTGAATCTTTTATAGAACATATCCATCTTTAGAGAACCAAAAATAGCAAAAACATTTAGTTGGGAGAAGCATGTTGGTCAAGAATGTATGAGGTTATGGAATATGGAAATGAAAAATGGTAATGAATATCCTCCCCCCAACTAAAGGTGTTTATGTCTTTTGAAAATGGGGAAGCAATGTCAGATGGGAAATTTTCAAAATACATGCCTTTTAGCATTCAAGGAATTATTGATTAAGTATTATAAAATAACATACCTTCACCTACCTGAAAAGTGAATAAGTTATGCATCTATGAGATATTGGTTGTTATTATTGGATCATCTCTTGGTTTTTATGAATAGTGGATGCAATCTGAAAATGGAATCTTTGTGCCTTCTTATGGTTGGAATCAATGTTATTGTTGTTGAACTCTAAAATGAATCTTGATAGGTCTGTAAGTCCAAGTCGTGGGTAGTAGAGGGTAGAGTAGGCTCTGCAGCTGTGTGTGTAGAGGCCTGGTAGAGTCCGTTGCTGTGTGTGTGAACCACTGCAGCTGTGTGCGCAGGGTGGAATTGTATTGTACTAAGTGGAAGGTTAATAAAGATAAGTGTTTCTGAATTACTATGTATCTGATTGCATATCTGAATGTTTATGCTTATGTTATGGTTTTATGACTCTATTTAAGATTTATGATTGTGTGCACTAGGTTTAACTATTAATTGTTCGCTTAAAGACCTTAAAGAATCAATCAGATCTATAATAACTGCAATAAGACTAAGGATCTAAGAAACACCCCTTCGCGGATCTTCGCGAATGCTAGACTGTTGCGCGGAACAACATAAGTGCGTAGATTGCGTTGCGAATTCTCCAAACCTCATCAAGACATCCCTAGGGTGCAGAAACCTAGTTCCAACACCCTCCTATACTACCTCGGGTGAGACATTAGTCCGCACTCCGTGGATTGTTGCCGAAAGGGCCGATAGTACAAGATTTGTTTGGCTAAAATCTCTTCCGAACCTGGGTCAGGGCCCAATAAGCCAAAAAATGGTTTTGTTTCCAAGATCGAGATCTTCCTAAGGGATGTCTAATGTCGGAGCGTTGGAACCCTACAAAGAAAGAAGTTGAAGATTGGTGGAATCGAACGGTTTATCACTGAACTTGTGATAGACGCAACTTCCAACTACAGCAAAGCCAAAAGAAGTTTTCTCGAAAGATCACGAGTAGAAGGAGCTTTGAAAGGATCGAAGGGTTAATTTCACCACCGCAAATGAGTGAGGAAGAGTGCACGTAGGTCTCTCCATGGAGTGCAGTTTAGCATGGCGAACAAGATCAAGTTGCTTGTATTCAAAGGAGTCAGAAACGAAAATCCCAACCAGTTTTAGTTCGTAGTGAAAGCAGTATGGGAAGCACACGGGGTTACGGATGATAACATTAAAAAGGCCACATTGGTAAGTGTGTTGCAGGATCGCGCGCTGACTTGGTATATCAAACACTCAAATGATCACCTGAATGCTCAAATACCAGAAATCAAAAATGCATTGAATAGAGAATTTAGTCGAACAAAATCGAAGACGCAATCGATTATAGGATTCAAGGAGATCACGATGCTTCCAAGTGAAATGCCCTAGGATCTAGATCAAAGGTTAAAAGGTACGATTGGCGAGGCTAATATGACACAGACGAATGCACAACATCACGTGTGGTTTGTGGCGTCGTTAAAACCACACCTAAGGACAGCATTGTCGCAACAGAAGCTCTCAACCCAGGCAAAGGCATTGGAAATGGCGATGAGGTTGCATGAAACACGGATACAGGATCCAGGATCAGGAGTCCAACAAATCCACCTGCAACTACAAAACCTATGTTTAGAGATGCAAAGTTTGAAGAAGGATAGGGTGCCACGGTCAGAATTGCATGAAGAAGTGTGGTGTATAAAATGTAAGGGCTAGGGTCACAATAAGGATCATTGTCCTGTATTCCCAAATTATTTGGCAGGAGGGGGACGATGCTAGTGAAGTTGGAGGTACAAGCAGGGCCAAGTGTGGCCCCTGCACTTTGGTGCGCGATTTGTTAAGTAGGAGGAAAGCACGCAACAGACAACTGCCACCTATTGCAGAAGTATACCCAGGCTCCATAGAAATTGTACTGTAACTTTTGTAGATTGGTGGGCCATGATGAGTGAACGTGTCGAAGCTATGAACTAATGATGGATAGAACCCCGTCGTACTGAATGCAGACTAAAACGTGAGGTTTCGATCCAGCCGCAAGGGAACGTGGATGATTCCAAGGATGTGGACGAGGGAGAGGAGGAATGGGACCTAGACGAGGGCGTGGACAATTGATCTGTTATAATTGCGGCGGGCCGGGGCATTACACGTGCGATTGTACCAACCCACCGAGAATATATTTTCTGTACTATGAACAATTTGATCATGAAATGGTAGATTGACTTTGATCACCCAAATGCGCAAGAAAGGGGTACTACAGCCTACCCCAACTCAAAATATCCAAATGATGAGGTTTGAACCACACAAAGAGGACCCCAGCATAAATATGGTACTCAGAAGCGCCACAACTACAGGGGAAGATAAGAGGAAACTGCCTAAAGAAGATTTGAAGGTTCGCGAGGCTCCTACAAGGGAACCTGTGTCTGAGAACATGAAGGAAACGTTCAAGGAAGCTAAGAAGGGCATCATGGAAGACTCCAATTCAGATAGTAAGGATCAACCTAAGCTAGGAGTGGATCCTTCTATGCTTACTACATTCTTAGAAACATGTATGAAGCTGCTATGTGACAATAAGGCAGTTAAAGGATTACAAGAACTGATCACTAGATGCACAGGATTAGGAGAGCCACATATGGTCCGAAAGCTTGGAAAGCATGTTGTGTGCACCAAATAAGAAATGTGATTGACGACGCAAATAGGTGAGTATGAGATGGATAAGGTCATTTTGGATTTGGGGTCAAATGCGAATATGTTTCCTAAGCAAACGTGGGAGCACATGGGAAGGCCTGCACTACAATGGTCTCCCATCCAACTACAGATGGCCAACCAGCAGAAGATCTTACCAATGGGAAGGTTGCAAGGGGTGACAATGGACATTGAAGGCATAAGTACGCAGACAGACTTTGAGGTAATAGAAATTGTTGATGATATTAATCTGTACCCTACATTGCTAGGAATAAACTGGGCCACAGACATGAATGGGGTTATTAACTTAAAAAGATGGAAGATGATATTCGAGAAAAAGTCGCTCCGTGTAATAGTTCCACTGGATCCGACCAAAGGAGTGTGTTACACTAAACCTTCGTGCAAGGAGGACAATGACAAAGAACTAGATTGCATTTACCAGTTAATGGCCCAAGACTAGGATCAGGTGAATCCAACGACAGATGGAAGACTCTCATGGGAACGCGACAGTTCCTGCATGTCGGATTCAGATGAAGAGGTAGATCACTAGCAGAACCGATTGCATGAGGTAACGACGCTAAATTATAATATGATGATCAGATCACTGCAGCGTTGACAACCGAAGTAAGGACATTACCGGAAAGTGACGGCGCAACAAATGGGGAGGAACTCATAAACCACTGGGAAACTACAGTTATGAAGCAGAAATTGCCCGGTGCGCAAGAAGAGGTGTTGCGTGCAACAAATACACAAGTGTGGAGTACACCTAGGGAGATTAGGTGGAATAGGCGTGAGCATAGAAGGCGGCTGCATGTACAAATCAAAGGCTCTCAGCATCGAAAGCGGCTTGGACGGCCTGTACGAAGCAAATTGAACAACCACCTATGACGAGGGATGCATCTGTATAAACTAAATCTGTGTGTAATAAGGGTTCGATGGACCTATAGGACCATAAACAAAACAGGGTGTGTGAAGATGGCCTTATCCACGCTCAGACAAGATGAAACCAAGAAGACGAAGGGAAGTTCCACGACCACTGCCCCTGCAGTTCAAGCTAGACACCAGGACCTGGACAAATGAATTCAATGATTGCAGGAAGCCATTCGGTGCGACAGCTTGAGACTTCGCGAACTGATGAAGAATGGGAAAAGCTAAGAAGGAAAAGCATGAGGTTGGATGAGGAAATCAGCAAAATAAAAATTGGAATTGCACAAATGGGCCGCGTGAATCTGAGAATAAGGAGACCAGACCTGGCTGGCCCTCCTACAATACTAGAACGAGATGCGAACCTGTTATCATGGTCGCAACCGCACCCTACTAAACAGACGAGCACATAACGCGACGTGCTACTAGGTTCAAGGGTATGTGAAGGGTTCCCATAGCCCAGGCTAGCAGGGAAGTGGAAGCCTCGCACGGGGGGTGCGACCACCTGACTATCCATAGGAGGCCCAGTCTTAGTGCTCCACGTAGTTGGAAGAGGGCGCAAGACTATAAAGAAGTCTGCAGGGAGGTTGCATGGCTCGGACGTGGCGCGCAGGATCAGTATGAAGTATAGAACGCGTCCGCGTAAGAGGGACTGCGCTGCCACGTGGGAATGATGAAAGGTGACCATTGCAGATACTATTCATGACAATATGCCCCATTTAAGACACAAAGGAGCAGACGGCGGGCGATTAAGACACAGGATTGAATGGATCTACCACCAAAATCGCATTAATGAGCCATGAACGGGGGGCATGGCCAAATTTGAATTTGAAAAGGTATATAAAGCACAGGTGGCTTGTCACCAAACGTTTAGCCCTTTGAATATTAGGTCATTCTGGGTTCAAGAAGACAGGAGCAAGATGAATGAGGTGATCATGAAAGAAATCACATGGTTTCAAGAATTGCCGAAGGAACTGCAAGAGTCCTTACTAAGGTCGATATCCACAACCAAGGATGTTATGCAGAACCCTACGCCTCAAGTGGGAGGGACAGCCGAAATCCCTAAATCACCCAAGACGTCACAGACCAAGAAGGACCCATAGGTAGCAGGACCAGTACGGATATCTCCACGGAATCCGCGATTCAACAAGCTGACGATGGAGGAAAAGGGAAAAATCGTTACTATTGAGAGTGATTATGAGGAAGAAGATCCTCTGACATGCATTGAAGAGATGGAACCAGATGAAGAGATAGAAGTGGATATCCAACCAGTGTGGGCTCCTCCAAAACGACCCAAGTATGTCCCTCCACAAAAAGGGAGGGTCAAGGTACCTAAAGATTTGGATGTTGTTCAAAGCAAGATTACAACCCTGTCCCTCCCCAAAGGGGTTCCACTCGAAGGAATGTAATTTTTCCGCATTCCATCTATGAAATTTGAAGATTGGGACCTCATGGATACTGAGAAGTTTCCTCATTTGGAAACTAGTGAACTGATGGAACAAAGCACGAAGGGGGCCATTACAACACTACAGCCCAAGGAATGGCTGCAAAGGGTGGAGGAGGTCTAGCTACTCCACCTCCTATCAATTCCACATTTTCATCAAGCCCAAATCACAATATTGGTCATCAGGAAATTGCTCTGCCTACTGCACGATGGGTACTTATGGCTAGGAAAACCCATCCTCATCACGGTGGAACTCATTCATAGGATCTCTCAGCTCCCCTATGAGGGAAGGGATCCCACGGAAATAGTGGGAACGGGTGGTGACTTGACGATTGCAGAAACCATGAAAAAGAAATACAACTTGGAGAAAAGGCAGAAAGGGTATGTTATCACTAGCATTCAGGACAAAGGGGTCCGCATTGCTACCCAATTGTTGGCAAGGAAGGTAATGAGAAAATGTCGAGGCTGTGAGGTACCAACGATGATCATCGTGTTAGCTAAGCAATGCACAGAAGGGGTACGGTTTAATTGGGCGTAGTTCCTCTACGAATAATTCCTAACAAACTACAGGGAAGCCCAGGAGGAGGGTAAGAATTTCCACTATGCATGGTTACTCTTATCCATCCTATTGGTTACAAGTGAATTGCCCGAGGATAGTCAGTTTCCTCCCCTGGACCAAGATTGGCCAAACGTAGCCAAATGTGCATCACTATGGGCAACAAAGGATGTCGTAAGAATTCGTGAAGTCAAGATTTTGTGGATACTAATGGATGCAAGCATACGACAGTGGATCAACCAGCAACCCCGCTTAACTACCAAAGTATACGACAGTGTGAAAAAAGTTGTTGACTTTAAGGTGGATATGCACCATGTGTATATCAGAGCGCGCAAGGATCCAGAGCAGACATGGACCATGCTTCCCTTCATCGTCGTTAATGATGTTGTTTTCACGGTATTTGATACCTGGCCACCAGAGTGGCATGGACCAGAGGCGGTAGGGTGCGATGAGGCCGCAATCCAAAAGTAGAAGGCTACCGCTAAATCCCTAGCATAGCAGAAGCGAAATGAATAGCTTGCTGAGGAAGTACGAGCGTTCCGGGAGGCAGCACAGGCTGCCACAAACAAGGCAACAACATGAGGGGCTGCTACAAAAAAAGACGAAAGAGGCCCGAACATAACTACAGAGCTGGAAATGGATATTGTCATGGAAGATGCGGAGCCAAGCACCACCTGCTCACCCTTAAAATAACTGCACGCGACAAAGCGGTCAAGGTCAAGGAAGAAGACCAAGGCATCCAAGCTAGATGTAGAACCTATCACATTGACTGAGGGTGACCTATGTGGCATCGAGGATATAGTGCACTAAGCTACCAGGGAAGCACTCGATGAGGCCATGACAGAGCAAAAAACTGTGTTGGGGATACTCAGGACGCAACTGCAGGAACTTCAAGCAAAACCCCCATAGCTAGGCGTGATAGTTTCCCATGGAGCTATGGGTACGGCAGCTGCTGCAGGCCAAAATGGATAATACCATCGCACTTCCGGTCAGAGAATTGACAACAGACAACGTGGAGGAAAGAGCCATGGTAGGCCAACTCTCGGGACTTGGATTAAACTTGGCTGCCCTTCCGTGAGAAGTTTTATAACGACTACAAGATGGCGCAACAACAGAGCTCCGTGCTAGGGAAGGACGTGCGGTACAGCTACTCAGTGAGAAACAAATTAGCATCGAGCAGTTGAGCCTCCAACGAAATGAAGCAGAAGCACAGAATCAGTAGTTGGAGAAAATTGTGCAAGAAGCATGCTGTCGCGCCCCTAACCTCGAGATTACGGCATATTTACCTACAGGCATATGCATCCACAAGTTCGCCAATGGGTTTCGCGAAGCAAAGGAAGAAGCAGCAAAAGTACAGTTGGACCTCAGCTTGCAGATCGTTGAACTGAGAGTCAAGGCACAACCTTCTACACCATCAGAAGTTAGAGAGCAGTGGCAATGCGCCATCCAATATGGGAGGGAAGCAATAGCACGTACCATACAGGAGTGCACCGGTTTGCTGGATCAGTCATTTAGCACGGTCACTTCACTACAGGAAGATCCAACATTATAGCAGTTAGAGACTAAAGCACAGGAGCTGCAGCAGGCCTACGATAATGTCTGGGGGACCACGGAGATGGTTTCCCTTACTCAGCGATTGGCCAAGATGAGGGAGGCCTAGGCTCTGAAGGCACAAGTTGATGTTGCTCGTCAGAAAGAGGCAGTCCTTAAAGAACGCATCTAGCCATGGCTTGATGAGGCATTTGCGGTCACTGCCAACTCCGAGAACCAAGTGAAGCTGTTAATGATGTGTCAGAGGCTCGCGCACAACGAGTACAGTAGATGGCCGAAGAATGTGTTATGGGAGTGAGCGAAGTGCAGAAGTTGCTAAATAACCTCCGCACAAAGATCACCATACCAGTTGAGTGACTCGGGATGAGTCACGATGATTGTGTTGGGGGCCTTTTGGGTAGCAGACCCCCTGCGTAACGGTTTTGGGGCTCAAATTCTACAATTTTGGGTAAAAGTATGGGTTCCGTGAAGTGCGTGGAGCACGAAATGTAATGGGTTAAGTCCAAGGGTAGTCCGCCCTAAAATGTTATAGGTTAATCTAGAAGGTGTCGACTTACCCATGGTCCGCAGACCATGGAAATGTATAAATAGAGCAAGGCTCTAGGCTTAGAAGGCAGTTTTTTGGATAATAGCTTTGATGAATGGGTTTGCAAAAGCAAGAGTAATCTGAGTCTGTAAGTCTGAGTTGTGGGTAGTAGAGGGTAGAGTAGGCTCTGTAGTTGTGTGCGCAGAGGCCTGGTAGTGTCTGCAGTTGTGTGCGTAGACCCTTGCAGCTGTGTGCACAGGGTGGATTGTAGTGTACTAAGCGGAAGATTAATAAAGATAAGTGTTTTTGAATTACTGTGTATCTGATTACAGATCTGAATGTTTATGCTTATGTTATGGTTATATGACTGTATTTAAGATTTATGATCACACGCACTAGGTTTAACTTTTAAATGTTCGCTTAAAGACCTTAAAGAATCAATCAGATCTATAATAACTGCAATAAGACTAAGGATCTAAGAAACACCCCTTCGCGGATCTTCGCGAAGGCTAGACTGCTGCGCAGAACAGCATAAGTGCATAGATTGGGTTGTGAATTCTCCAGACCTCATCAAGACATCCCTAGGGTGCATAAACCTGGTTCCATCACCCTCCCATACTACCTCGGGTGAGACTTTAGTCCGCACTCTGCGGATTGTTGCCAAAAGGGCCGGTAGTATGGGATTTGTTTGGCTAAAAACTCTTCCGAACCTAGTTCAGGGCCCAATAAGCCAACATGCTTCAACTATTCAAAACTAGTTACACACTCCTCAATCCATTCAAACTCCTTCCCTTTTCATTGCAAATATGTAATATGATAGGAAATTTGTGATAAGTTCCTGATGAACATCCTGTAGTAACTTACTAGTCGAATGAATGATCTGACCTCATCCACATTCCCAAGAATTTCCCATTCCATGATAGTTTTAATCTTTTCTGTGTCCATTGTTATACCTTCCTTGGAAACAACATGTCCCAAGTAATGAACTTCAATCTCAAAGAAATTGCACTTACTAAGCTAGGAATACAATTGATGCTCTCTCAACAATCTTAACACTACTGATAGGTGTTCCGCTTGTTCTCCCTCATTCATAGAATATATCAATATGTCATCAATGAATACTATCAAGAACTTATCCAAATAAGGACGCAACATATTGCTCATCAAACACATGAAAGTAGTTGGAGCATTAGTATGACCAAAGGGAACCATTACAAACTCATAATGCCCATACCTTGTATATAATGTGGTCTTGTAAATAGCTTCTTCTTTGATGCGCACCTGATGATATCTTGATCTCAAGTCAATCTTCTAGAACATTGTTGCTCCCTTCAATTGATCAACAATTCATCAATCTCTGGCAACAGATACATGTTCTTGATAGTCACTTTGTTAAACTATCTATAATCAATACATAAGTTGAGAGTACCATCCTTCTTCCTTACAAACAATACTAGTGCACCCTAAGGAAACACACTTGGCCTTATGTATCCCTTATCAACCATTTCCTTTAGCTACAACTTCAATTCCACCAACTCTTGGGTGCTCATCATGTATGGCGCCTTTGACGTTGGTGTTGCCCCTGGCATCAACTCAATAGAAAAGTCTACTTCCCTATGAGGAGGAAACTTTGAAATATCTACAGCAAACACATCCAGAAATTGTTGTAAAATCAGATACTTCTTCAGAACTTCATCATCCTCAACATTTTTTCCTTTGTCACTAGAAATATGAACTGCAAAATATACACATCATTTCCTACTATTGCACTTTGCATGCATAGATGTAACCATTCTCATTGATGTAGGTTTCTTCTTTCCCTATAAGATTCTTCTCTCTCTTTCACCATTCAAGAACGCAATAGCCTTATCATAGCAGTCCATTTTAGTCCTGTGAATGTACAACCAATCCATACCCAACAACATAACATATGATACCAATAGAATTACATTTATATGTGTTGTTGTAGACATACCATTCAGCTCAAATGCACAATATATCACCCATTGATGAACTCTTTTCTTGGTACCTGTAGCCAACTGCACCAACCAACATTTTGCATGCACTTCTTTATTCAAGCCACACTTATCCATCAGGTCAAGATTAACATAACTATAATTAGATCCAAGATCAATCAAAATGGAAAACTGAAACATGGAGTTTACCTTACATCTCAATAATTGATACCTAATTGGTCCACCTATGTTGGGTTGTGTTATATTCTTTCCACGACTAGCCCCAATACCCTATATTAGGTGGGCAGACCTACTTATGGTTTTGTGCATGGATTTCACACATGGTTTTAGGTGTGATGGTTTTTGGTCCATGGTATTTTGTAGATCCGGTCAAGGGAACTATGGTTATGTTCTAGTCCAGGGTTAATGGATTTGGGTTTATGGATGCTTGAGCATGTATATATGTGTGTGTGTGTGTGTGTGTGTGTGTGTGTGTGTATTGTAACATTGAAAGGAACATAATGAAAAACTAATCTGGTAGTCCCGGTTTTGGGGTCCAGGGGAAAATCTGTGTATATTTGTTTTATGTGTTATGCTCCTGCCATTGTTTATTTTTTGTTTTTAGAAATCGTATGCAGGTATTTTCTATATGGGTTAAAACCTACAAGATGCTTGTTATCAAGTGCTGGATAAATCAGAGGAATGCGCCTCTTGAGCACTATAGATATGAGGTTTTCCACTCTAATGTTGTGGACAATCTCTCTTGTGATGATCCTTGCCACAAGTCCAACATTGCAAAGGCTTCCTATCATCACCCTTGTTCTACTCCTCAAACTAAAATCCTTGTCCTTTGTCAACTGCATTAAATTTCTTGTATGACATTGCATTCTCATTATTACCTTCATCCTAAGGTATTCCTCTCTTCTTATCCCACTTTCCTTTAGTCTTTCCATTACCTTTCTAACCCTGCTTAGGCTCCAACTTATGCTTAGTTGTTCATAACAATGTTTCAACTTCCCAATTACTACCTCCAATGACCGAGGCTCATCATACTCAATTTGATCCTTATAATCTAATGCCAATCCACTAACGAATCTTTGAACCTTTGTCTTCCCATCCTTCAGATAAGGCACATACCTCAACAACTATATGAAATTAGTCGTATACTCTTCGTCTGTCATAGATCCCATCTTAAACTTGTAAATATCCTTAGCCTTATTGTCATAGTATCTCTCTGACAAGTACTTCTTACTAAATAGTCTTTTAAATTCATGCCAACTCAACTCCTTTGTCTTGATGCCTCTAACATGCTTCACATATTCCCACCAAATGTTTGTTTTCCCCTTGATACTGAAAATAGCTATCTTGGCCTTCATTTTTTTGAATAATAATGTAGCTCGAATAACTTCTTCATCCCAAGTAGCCATGCTTTTTCATCTTCCAGTTTCTTCATCTCTCCATTAAAGGTAGGAGGTTTGGATTTCTTGAACTCATTCAGCAAGTAATTCTTCTCACTCCTCCTATAAGGATGATAGCGATGATGACCATGATGTCTCTCTGATCTAAAACTAGAATAAAACCCATAACCACTACCTCTCTTATCATGTGTATCCATCCATCTGCCACCTCTGACTGTGTCATCCTTGTATGGCCTGTGCCCTCCATGAGACCTACTACAATATGCCCCATTTGTCCTTTCCTCCTATCCATAATTGATCTATGGTTGCCCTTGTCTCTACAAATACATAAACTCTGAAGGATCACTACATTTACCACAGCTTGATTTTCCTGAGCTATGTCAACCCTTTCATGTGAATGAATTTTCCTATCATTATCCACCTTACAACTTTTGATCTCTGTCGTTAAACTTCTCAAGGTATTTTCTATGTCAAGGGAATACTCATCTCTTTGTTTCTCATTTTATCTATAAGGAGAGTCACATGAACGATAGTCCACCATTCTGCTTTTCATCTCTGATCTTCTCCCTGTAAGCATACCATGTCAAATAAACCAAATATAAACATGATCAAACATACCTCAATGAAGTTCAGGGGAGGTTGTCTCATCTGCACAATCAATCCAGAGTAGCACAACATATGTTTATATTTTTAAATCAACATATCGATCATCTCAACGTCAACATCATGACGATACATGACCACAGCGATGATGATCATGATGCATCCATAACAATCACACCTATCTCATCCAATCTAAGTTTTTGAACCTAGAAGCTCTGATACCACCCTCTAACCACCTCACCCCATATTTACCCAAATTCACAAGCTCACCAGGGTAAGCATGAGATGAGAGTTACTATCTGAGACTTGATTTACAATATGCACTTATGGAAAATGGGGTCCACATGTCCAGAACTGACTACAAACACCTAGTGACACATGATCACACTGTTATTAGCCTAACTTGACCCAACGCTATTTATTTTCAATTTCATTTCCTTAAATTTAACACAACTTTCTATTTTTGGCAGTTTTTCGGGTTCTAAACTTATGATACCATTTTGAGGGTCTAAACGACATTTTTAAGGAAAATGGAGAGACCAAAAAAGTGCTAAATTTTGTTTCAAACATTTTTAGCTCGAGCTTCTCATGGGGATATTTGAAACAGGGTTTTATGATAATCAAACGGAGATTGTATGCCAAAGCTATGACCCCAGGAAGTTGGAGGTCCAAATTACTCATTTATACAAACACTTTGTGTACATAGTGCCTGTAGGTTATAAATACATATATGTTCACTAATTCAATAAGCTCACCATAGAATTATTAAGTAGGATTTATGCCCTCTCCACATAATTACAGCAACACTTATTAGTCCATACATTCATCAACCAATCAATAACTAAATAATTCATGACAAGAGCCACAGAAGTTACACATCATATAACTAGCATATAACCAGAAAATAACTAGCATAGCAACCATGGAAGCTCAACCATAATATCACTAATATAATTACTACAAGTATACATGAATCATAGTATAAGAATAGCTCTTATTAGTGTATGAAAATACCAACCAGGGCTTCCAGGTGACCAAACCACCTCAACACTCAACCACAATGATTCCACCTCTACAGTCGGACATCACTAACATCAACCAGATCGGTCTCTACCCAAGTTGTCCAAGGCTCCAGGAACTAGTAATTCAACCCAAAATCTTCAAGGGCTCTAGAGAATTTCTCCAACCCGGCTCCAAGGACTAGTAGCTCAACCGACCAAGGGCTCTAGAGTGTTTGTCCCAACCTAGGCTCCAGGAATAGTAACTCAACCCAAGTTGTTCCTAGGCTTCTAGAGCATTTGTTCCAACCCACAACAATAAGGAACATGAGCACCAATAAGAAAACCAATCAAGTGGAAAACCCACATCACCATGGAAATGCAATGTTAAAACCATTGTCAATCAAGGAAAATCTCTATGACAATGACACCACATAACCAGAAAATCACATGCATATACCATGGATCCAGAAATCAACATGGAAATCACACATGCAACTTATTACCAGCAAAGAAATCTATTTGTAGTTTCTGATTGAATTGTTCGCTTGCAATTTATTGTTTTCCTTTGTCTTCTTTCCCCAAATCCAAGTGAATACTAGAGTGCTCCAAGCATGCTCCAATAATGCTTTAAGTGTGCAAGAGTATGAGAGAATGAGATAATGGAAGGGACCTCAACCCAAAACTGTCAAAAGGCTAGCAATTGATCCTTAAAATACTTTTTGTCATTGATGCCTCTATTTTCTTCATTTCCTTCATTTTTCCTTCAACTTCCCTCTCATGCAAATTTGTGCCTTTTCACTTTACTTTTCTCCTATTTTCCTTTATTTGATAAATAAAATGTCAATTATTTCCACTTTTCCTTTTCCAATTTCCATAGCCATTAATTAATCACAAGTGATACCCATCACTATTTTTTTCCCAACATTCAACTTGGAATATTTGTCCCATGACCTTGGTCTTATTTTATTTACATGGAAAATCAACAAGGGGTTGTTTTAGAGTGAAACATGCAATCATATGACCAAGAGAAACTTGGAAAAAGAACATTCAAGAAACTTGAATGAACAGATAAAAGTAAACATGATGCCTATTGAGACAACCTATTATACAATAGGCCCATCATTATTAACAAAGAATAGGATTTTCATATAAAGGGTTATCATAGAATGAATGATGGCTAATGTAGTGATTGTGAGTGCAATATATGCTTTCACGATCAAAAAAACGTGAGTATTATTTCATCTCTATAGTACTTCTTATAACTAATTTTTGTGTATAAATAGGGCATGACATACAAAATTTATGTGCTTTGATTTTGGAAATACAACAATGTTAATCCATTAACCTTCAGACCCCAAAACACAACACTATTGGGAGTATGAAAAGGAAAAAGCCATGGACAAATGGATTGACCCCATGGCACAATAAGAAACACGATTATAGTGAATATAGTATCCATGAGTTTGTTGCAAATTCTTCATACCTTATTTCCAAGAGATTATATGTCGTGGACATTCAGTTGTAGGTGATTCCACAAACTTCTAGAATTTTCATAGGTGTTTCGAGGTTCTCACAACAAATTCTTCCCATTGTCAAATGAAAATGAACTATCTAGTCGGTTTTGGAAGAGATGGCTTGAAATTCAGCGTGGTTCACAATAGCGCGTCAAGCATGAATTTGGTGAAACAACTTACAACTTACTCCAGTACTATCAAAATTATCCTCTGCCACGTGAAAACAAGTGATGTGTTTTTGCAAAGTAATAACAATATATCAAAGTCAAGAACAATGGCCACATATGAGCTCATGTAGCTAGCAAAAGGCTACGTGTTTGGGTTGAAATCAAGCATTAGTTTACTTGATTTAAATGATACACCTCCATATTAATACAGGTCAATATCATGCATTAATGTGACCTCAATTCACAGTGCTTTCCATAGCTTCTGTACAAGGAAAATCTATTATGTATGATTCCTATTCAATTCCACTTAATTTATGTTTTATATACCATATGCAAATTGAAGTCGGTTTTTCTCAAACATGATACATTCACCATACCATGTGTAGAGAGTAGGCTTTGCACTGAGTGAAAATGTAAGTCATTAAAATGCGTAAATGACAATGAGCCAATCTACCAATGTTGATATGCTATGATCATTGTAATATATTTTCCTATTATGACCACTTAAGGCATGTTGGTTAATGTGCCATGACATGACACAACCTTTGTAATGCAATGATCGAGATTTAGACTTAAGTTGTAACAATAGGGATTTGGGTGTGTTATTACCAATTTTTTTCTTTTTTGGTTGTGTTGTGTATGGTTTCTTTCACCTTTCTACTCAAAATCCATGTGTATAAAACTTTATAGATGTAATAGTATACCTTATCAAAGAAATTTCATTGACCATATCATTTATCAATCTAAGATCTCAAACAATAAAGAGCCACATGTCACCAACAAGCTAGCACTTTCATGAGATAATTCTGAGGCTTCATGCTTTTGTTATGACAAACAAAATTGGGTGCATATTCTTCACATAATTACAAGTGAAAAGCACAAAGATCACCTTATATTACCTAAGGAAAAAGGGCCCCACCTACCATTTAGTTTAGGTTCATTATTTCATTTAGATTCATATTTTGTTCTTTTTAGAGAGAGATAATCAAATTCGCAATGGATTACACACTACTTAGATAGGTGTCTCAACATTTGGCGACTCCACAGGGAGGTTTCTAGTTATAAATCATAGCTTTAAATCATGAGAGAAAGAGTAACAAGTTTTCATTTGGGAAAGGAAAGCATGGGATGCAAGAGGCAAGATGAAGAAAGTGAACCTATGGTGTTTTGAGCAGGACTAGATAAAGGTAAGACTTAGCAACATAGAAATTTCATTTTCACACAAATAAGAGGTCTCTTGCTTCCTTGTTAATAATTTTTCCTTGTCACAATCGAAAAATATTAGCATAAAATTTTTACAAAGAAAGTAGCATCAAATAATCATATCAGAGAAGGGTTATGTTGTCTCTTTACTGATATTATTGTACATCAGTCATATCAAGTGTGGTGGAAAAAGAAAATGATTAAACAGAAATGGATGGTGCAGCAATGTAAGAAAAAGTGTAATGAAATAAAACATAAAATTAAAAAGTAAAGCGATAATAAAATATGCAAACAAAATAAATCGAAAAATGACCAAAATAGAAAATGCAACAAAGGAAAGAGAAAAACATATGTACAAACAGAAATAAAAGGATTTCGAGTTCAGTCCTTATATGCCTCAATATAAGTCTTGAGGTGTGAGTCATTCGTTTTGTATGAGAGTAAATGATCATCATCATATTTAAGTAAATATGATTTTTTCCCAACCATAGTAACTATAGTGAAAGGTTTAATCCATAATTTTTGAAATTTAGAGTGCTTCCCCCTTTCAGCATGTGCACAGTCCCAAAGCATAACTTTTTTACCAACATAAAAATTTATGTTCTTTGATTTTTTGCCAAAATACTTCTTAATTGTTTGCATTCTCCTCTTGAGAATATCAAGAGAATTGTTCCCTTGCTCTTTAAGGGCTAACAATGCGAGGACTCTCTAGGGGACATCTATAGAATTTAATTATTTAGCTTACAAGGTCAATCGCAAAGAGGTGAGCACAAGTTATACAGGCAGTATTTCCTTTTGGCCATAAACAATCTAGAAAGGGGAGGCTTGGGTACTTGACTTAATTGTAGTTCGATCTTCCCACAAAGAATACTTTTAAAACTACGCTAGCTTTTAGGTCTATCTTGAAAAAAAATTAAGAATTTTGATCAGATTATAATTCTTTTATTTAGCCTTCCCATTACCTTAAGGGTAATAGGTGGAATATGTCGAAAGTTTAATGTGATACTTAATAGAGAATTCAGTAACCCAATTAAGATAAAAGTTGGCATGTTATTAGAGATTAGTTATAATGACAGACCAAACTTGGAGAAAATATTGTTTTCAAGAAAATCTATTACTTGCTCATCCTTGGCACTCTTCAGGGGCACTGCCTCTGCCCACTTGGTAAAGTAATCAATGTCGATTAAAATGAAGATGTTCCCATCTAAAGAGGGTGGATTGATCAGACCAATAAAGTCCAAACCCCAGTTCGAGAAAGGGAAATGATGAATAATAGGTTATGAGGGCAGCACATGGAAATTTTCTTTGTCAACCTCTTTTTTATAATCATTGTTGCTTTGCACAAATTTATGTCTCTGAAAACAGTAGGACAATAAAATTCAGGATATCATTACTTTACATGTAGTAGATTTGGTATAAAAATGTCTACGAGTATGCATGTCGACATAAGTGGATCCATGTGTGACCCTTAAGATCCTAAAGGTTGCTTTATCATCAGCACAATGAAGCAATAAACCATTGAAGGACCTGTAGAATAACATGGTATTAAAGATAAGATACTTGGAGGATTCTAGCCGTAGCCTTCTTCATTAACATTTCTTAAGATTTACAAGACATTTTTTATTTTGCAAATAGTAAATGATTTCTTTATCCATGGATGATTAGCTACATTAATTTTATGTTCATTAATAAGAAAGACTGCAGATAAGGATTCATCATTATGTCCACTTCACTTGGTTCGAGATGCTAAGCCAAGTGGAGTGTGACATCATATCCCTTGATTTTTTTTGGATGTGTTGTTAGGCCATGCTCCTGTATTTTGGAAATCTAGTGTGCAAGTTTTTAGGAAAGAAATGCTTGTGAAATATAAAAACTTTACATCAGGTAAAGGGACTCTTACTAAAATGTAGTGTCGTAATTTTTCAATAATCTTCACTAAAGCATAGGCATGTTTTTCAATTAATGGGCATTTTAATTAACCATCGTAAAGGCTTTAACTCATGAAGGTTATTGGGTTCTCTTCATCTAGATCATTCTTTTGCATGAGGATGCTAGAGATGGCTTCCTTTGTTGCATTAGTATAAATAATGAACTCCTTAATGAAGTCGGGATTTGTAAGAACAAGTGCAAAAGCTATAGATTCCTTAATAGAAAAGACAACTCATTGAGTTGAATTATCCCATTCAAAAATTCAATCTTGCTTTAAAAGGTTATGTATTGGTTTAACAATTCTTGCAAAATTATTAATAAACTTTGAACAAAATTGATTTTCCCATGAAAGATTGCATTTATTTTTTGAATTTGAGTCTAGGAGATTCTTGAGCTTCAACTCTTTGTAGGTCAATACTAACACCATCTTCTAAAATAATGTGTTCTATAAGCTTCCCTACTGTTACTCTAAACATATACTATTTAGGATTGAGTGAAATGGAAAACCTTCTACATCTCAAAAAGACTCATCTAAGGCAACCAAAGTGATTAGCGTGACTCTTGGAATAAACAATTATATCATCAAGATAGGTTTGAATTATCTTCCCAATAAAATCATCAAAGGCTAGCCCTTTGGAAAGTGGCACCTGCACTTATTAGCCCAAATGGCATGTGTTCATATGCAAAGGTTCCCTAGCAAGTAGTAAGTGTGGTTTTGTATTTGTTCGCCTTCTTTAGGAAAATCTGGTTGTAACTAGAAAACTCGTCTAAAAGGGACATGATTTATGAACTTGGCACTTTTTGTAATATCTGGTCCATATTAGGTAGGGGGGATTTTTCTTTAATTCTTACTTTTTCCAAAGCACAATAATCCACACATAAGCGAATGTGCCTATTTTTCTTTCTCACTGGGACCAAGTTTGCAACACATTAGAAATACTTGACATGAAAGATGATATGAGCATTAACCATCTTTTCAAGTTCTTTCCTAATGGTAGCCTCTCATGTAGGATTGACAAGCCTTTACATTTACCTGGTCAGCTCCACAAATATCCTTGTAGCGCTAAGAAAATATGTCGGATAATTATTTTAAAAGGTTGATGAGCCTTTTCTTCTCATTTTTAATGCACTGGGTCCCAATTTGTAATGTCTTGGGTTCTTCAGGTGTCTTAGTGTTAACTGAGATAGTTTCACCTAATTTTCATTTAGATTCCTCCTTATGTTCATTTTTCATATTAAGTGCATCACTAGGAGTAAAAGAAATTTCAAGAGGAGAAAGCCTGCTTGGATACTTGTTGTATTTAAGGATATTATGTCCTTCTTGTTCAAGGGTTGATTTTCAATTAAAGCACATATTATTTCGTCGTTAGGAAACAGGTGTCAGTCCTTTTTTTTATTTGGAAGATGAGGCCTATAAAGAGATTGAAAGGTAAAATTCAGCCTTTCAGGTAGGATTTGATGAGAAGGGCTAGCGGCATAAACAACCAAACAATCAACTAATGCATTCAGTTCTCTCTTAACGTGGCTAATATTGAAAGCTAAAAGCTCAAATATTTTCTACCAAGTAACTTGTGTATATTGTTTGATCAACTTGTTAGAAGGAGAACATATTTTTCTTGCTAAGTTAACAATCAAATCTGAGTCATCGAAGGTGGTAAGATATTTGCATCCTAATGAAAGCGCTTGTTCAATTCCTAGAAGCAAAGCTTCGAGCTCTTCTACATTATTGGTGAAATTGAATTCAAATTTGTATGCATACTAGTGCATTTTTCTATGAGGAGAATATAGTACAATGTTTGCACCATTTCTGTCATTGGAAGAGGCATTATCAATGTGTAAATGCTAGACCTGATCATCATGTTGGATCTTGGGAGAAGGAGACATTAATTCTTATGTGAAGAGATAATAGACACTTATGTCTTCTTCAACTTAACTTACATGAGATTAGAGTGAACCTTTGATGTATGGCATTTTTCTACCTTCTCTGAAGACTATTATATTTTTTCCATCCTCGAGCAAAGTCATGTGAGATCCATCAAAATATAGGTAACCACCTATTCTCATCTTCCAATCTCTTCATGGGATAATGGAGTAATTACTGACTGACATATCCATAACCTAAATGTTGCAGGTAGTCCTAATTTTTGGATGTGCACAAATAAATCAGGTGAGTTCTTTAATATTGCCTATGGTCTCTTACATAGATTTATTGAAAGGAATTTCTTAGGTGTTTCTTCATAACATTACAAGCCCAAATCTTCCTTTTTTACTTTTGGCATTATGTTGGGTCCTGATTTGTTGCCAACTAAACAACCACTAGAGAAATTTTGAGGTCTAAAATGGCCCTCCGAAGGAATATTATAAAACAATATTGGAAATAATAAAATAAGATTAAATTACCTCATCAGGTTTTGGAGGGAAAAACAAAAAAACTACCTTTTCAATTCATTTTTTCAACTTATCTCCCTATGATTTTACTCAAATTTCAAGAGGGAGCACTCGTTGGATGCATAATTTAATTTTTCCTCTAGGGAGTACCCATGTTGTATGCTTTCAGTGGAACGCACTACATGAAAAATGTGATTGCAATCACATTTTTCATGTAGTGTGGTCTACTAAAAGTATACAACATGGGTACTCCCTAGATGCAAAATTAAAT
>APFE030009206.1:0-16060 GCA_000404065.3 Pinus taeda
GATATTTCCACTTGTATGATAATACAAATAGCGGGGTTTTTAGTTGAGGCTTTCCCTAGAGTATTCTTCTGTGTTCATGTGTGACTGATTTCTTCTTCATTTGTTATATGTGTTCTATTTTATCTTACTCAAAATCGATTAAGCTTCCGCAAGTTTTTTTGTAGAAATAGATCAAGTATTTTGCTTTAGTGTATTGCATTATCATGTGATCTACGGTGAGAATTTCTACAGCCTCTTCCATAACATTTCCCTAGGAATGGTGTCAAAAGCTTTTCTAAAGTCAACAAAACAATATGAGAGATCAATTTTATTAATGTGGCAATAGTTTTTGGCCAAAACTATATGGATACCTTGCTTCTTATTTATATAGTGTATTTTCTTTTTTTTTATAAGACCTTTGTACATATTTATTTTTATCAAGTTTTACAGTTCCATTAGGAGCCTCCCTTATCACTTTCGCTCCCCCATCATGTCCTTGCTCCCTGTTTATATAGTATATTTTCTTCTTTTTGATAAGGTCTTTGTACATATTTATTTTTATCAAGTTTTACGGTTCCATTAGGAGCCTCCCTGATCACTTTCCCTCCCCCATCATTATCATACCAAGGGTTGATAGTTTTATTATTCTTTTTATAGATCACCTTGCTAATGGTAGTGGAGTGGGTTGTAGTAAAATTGTGATAGAAGTGTTCAATGTTATCATTACAAGTTAATATGTGTAAATCCCTATCCTTTAGAAAAAGATCCATTTTACTTTCGACAAAAAGTAGGTACTTTTTACTCTCACATTTCCCTTCATGTGATTAGTTTGCATGTCAAAATTTAATTTAGAGTTAAAGTTAAATGTCTATGATCAGAATTAGACTCACGATAAAAGATCAACATTTACAATATAATCAAAAACAAAAATATTAAATATCCCATAATCCACAACACTATTGTCAAACCTATAAACACAAATAAATTATAAATAATTAATTTATCATAATTTTTTATTAAACCATTTTTATAATTAGTACTATTATATTTTAGATCCATATCTTTAGTTTTAGTGAACCAATCAAAATTGATCTTTTAACTTTATGTAATCAAAATAAATTATACAAATTTATTTTTGAAAATAAACAAACTAAATTATAAATTTATTAAATCTTTCTCCCTACATACACTTTGTTCTCCTACTATCACCTTTTCCAAACCCATAACATGCCATGCAATGCACTTCGCTTTTCTTTTATTGAATGAATGCTTACTGAATCTGTTGTATTTCACATATGTACGTACGTATGTCAGCCCTTTGAAGTCGGTACGTACTAGTAAACATTATAATGGCAGAGAACCAATCAGTCCTGCTGCCGAAATTGTGCAACGTCGAGATTGCGCTCGCCCTCCACCGCATCGAAGGCCATCAGAGCAACGATCAGGGTATGTTATACAAATAAATAGATAAACTTTACTTCTGTTATTTATTTAGGTGGTAGATTTTGGAAATATTTTGGTAAGTATTGAAGTAGTTGTAGTTTTTCTTAATCGATGAAATTAAAAAGGTTTTAGGTATATATATAATTTCGCCGCTGACTATGATTGTATATGGTATTGGTTTGGTTTGGATTAAATTACAAAAATTATAAAGATTAAATCTCCTCGCCTAATCATTAAACTATTAGACCAGTTCTCTAATAACTTATACTTTTTGTCATCAAATTTTAAAAACAATTTTATAAATTTTAATTTCCCATTTCAATTAAATGACAGTCCAGTAACGAAGGGCAGTAGGATTCAACCTCCCCAGCTATTTCACAGAGTACCTTCTCAATTGAAGTTTAATGGAAACTTTCAAAAGGTAGTTTACTGCCAGTTTGGTAACTATTAATTGATGTGTCTGCGAAGTGCAATTTCGGTGTCATTAATCACGTTGCCATGCAGGCCAGAGCTTGGGCCCAAAGAAATGGTAAATGGCTATTGGCAAATATCCAATCAAATAATTCTCAGTCTCGCCAGGTAAGCTTACTAAATCACCAAATTTTCTGTTGACAGGTTTTTTTTCAACGAGTAATGGTGAATTCTTGCACTGGACTAAAACTCATAAAACCCATATCATTTTTTATTGTGAAGATCACCATGAAATGTTTGAAATGCATTTCTCTTTGCAGCTTAACTGGCAGATTTGGGACAATGCTGAAATTCAAGAAATTGTCCGTGAATATTTTATTTTCTGGCAGGTAATTAGATGGTTTTCTATTTTCTTTTTGCATGTTATATGGTTTTCCTTTTCCTCTCGCTTCATAAGATGTATTAAAACATATTAAGAGCCTGAGTATGTTTAAGAAATTAGTGCTTTTGTTTGATTTGTTCACACTGTTCTGGTTAGTTGTGTTCACGGATACCTTGGTACTCCAATAAGATTCTTTTATTTTTTTGGGTGTGGTCCACCTTGGGACAGTGGGTGGCGCTAGGCTTGTGTGGGGTCTATTTTGGGATAGTGGGTGGTGCTAAGTCCATAGGAAAAATCTAGGGCTGACGCACCTCGGCCTATAACAAGACCTGACTCCAATAAGATTCTTTTATTTTTTTGGGTGTGGTCCACCTTGGGACAGTGGGTGGGGCTAGGCTAAGTCCATAGGATAAATCTGATAAACCCTAGGGCTGACAAGAATTGACCTTGTGACCTCCCATATTGCGAGGCCCCAACTTAACCGATTGAGCTAACTCTTGGGGTTTCTTGCAAAAATTGTAATAAGATATGTAGCTTTTGGTGTATTTGTTTTATTTTGGTATACATACCATAAATTGAAATATTGCAATATATTTAATTTAATTATTAATATTATTTTAATTTATTGGTATTCTATGGAATTAAATATTTTTATTATTTTATTATTTTTTTTAATATATAAATGATTATAATTTTTTATATATGGTTGAGAGGAGGGGGAGCAAGAGGGCGATTTTGGAGCTAGGGTTACAGGTTAGCAGAGTTCGTTCTCCATGGAAGGCCGTAAAGGAGGGAGCTCCACTCTCTCCTACAAGCAGGTAGTGGCCAACAGAGGAAAAAAACCAGTAGAAGAGGATAGAGATCCTTCAGCCGAAAAGCAAAGAAATAGAGAAAGGGAGCAGGAGGGCTCTGAATCCAAGGAGAATAACAACAATAAAGAAAGCAAGGAAGCGGACAAGGAACAGGGCACAAAAGACAAAACTCAAAGGGGACCATGCAAACCCAAAACGACTATCGCTCCTAGAGTTGTTTTGAATGATCCTACTCTGCAGGTGCATAGGGACCACATGCAGAGTTATGCAATCATTTGTAAGTTCATGGATTTATGGACCACTGAAAAAGCATTACAATCTTGGATTAAATACCACTGGAAACCAAAAGGAAGCATAGAACTACATCCTGGGTCAAAGGGATTCTTTACTGTAGTCTTTGCAAACATTGAAGATAAGGACAGAGTATTTGAAGGAGTGCCCTACTTTTATGCAACAACAGACCTGTATATGAGACATTGGATCATGAATTCTGTCCCAGATCTTGAAACTTTTACCTCGGTCCCGGTCTGGGTAAGACTCTACTTTCTACCTTTGGATTACTGACAACTCGAATCCCTTTCTGCCATAGGAAATAAGTTAGGACATTTTGTCAAAGCTTCTGAAGCCATCAAAAGAGGAAAATACATATCCTTTGCAAGAATATGTGTGGAGATGGATCTTTCTGGAGCTCTGCCGGATGAGGTCATATTGGAAGTGTTTGATGAAGAATGGGTACAAATAGTGGATTATGAACACATCCCATTCAAATGTCATAAATGTCATGAACATGGGCATCTATTCAGAGATTGCCCTCTCAATAAAACTGAAAATAATACTAAAACCAATACCATGAAAGACATTGAAAGCTTTCACAAAGTGGTCCAAAAAGGAAAAGGGAGCAAAATGGGATCAAAGACACATCAAAATGAAAGGCAACAAGCCAGTCAAAACAGGTTTCAAGCACTAGAAGAGGAAGAGGGGACAATGAAAGCAGATCAAGCCAAGGGAGACACTCCAATGAATGAGGAGAACGAAGAAGAATAGGACCACATACAAACCATTAACAAACAGAAAGAAGAAATGATGAGTGACACATAATTGGAGATGGATCTGGAGATGACCCAGAGTGAGATAGAAATGGAAGATCACGAACTACAAGAGATTCTTGAGAAAGAGAATCTAGATCTAGAAGGATTCCTGAAACAAGGAACTAGGGATGGACTGAATTCGTTGCCTCCAGAGGAATGCAATAGAGTTCAACAGCTATTCTTATGAAAAACATAGACCACAGGGCTAGAAAAGCAAGGGGACTCATAAAAGGCAGAGCAACGAAGGTGTGAAAGCTTTGAAAACCACACCGGGCTTGGCACCCAGATACCTAGGAAAGAAAAGATGCAAGAAAAATCATAATGAGCTTTTGATGGAATGTGGAAAGCTAATGATAGACTTAGGTAAGATGAAAGACCTATCCAGTTGCTCCTTGACAAATCTTTAATAATGAAGTTCACTTCTTGGAATATTATAGGATTAGGTAGTAAAAGAAAACAAAGGTTACTTAGTAATAGAATGTAACAAGCAACACCGGATGTAATCTTCATCCAAGAGACTAAATGCTCCATTCAGAAGATAAAAGAGATTCAGAGTAAATGGCTCAATAAATTTGAGTTTCTGGAAGTCAAAGTAGAGAATACAACAAGTAGTATTCTCACACTTTGGAACCCCCAAAAAATTGACATTATAGATGCAGAGGGAGCCAGGGATTATCTATCAGTGGTCATACAGCTAGTGGGAGATAAGGAAGTCTACCTAGTAACGAATGTGTATGGTCCCCAAAGATTGGATGGCAAATCCAAGCTTTTAGACTCCCTGCAGGATCTCAGGGAAAGACATGCAAGTATCCCTTTGATCTTGGGGGGTGATTTCAATATGATCAAATCTTTGTTGGAGAAAAAAGGGGGCACCAGAACTCTAAATAAAGATTCTTGTGCTTTCCTTTTTTTCATAGACAATATGAAGTTAGTGGATATTGGAATGAGTAATGGTACCTTGGAACAATAAAAGAGGAGGAGAGTCTCAGGTGGCTTCCAAATTAGATAGATTCATTATCTCAGAGGATCTTATGCTGAAGGACAAGGACATAGTTGCAAGAGTTCTCCCCTTTGGAGGCTCTGATCACTGGTCCGTGCAACTGGAAATGTAGGGCATTAGCACCCCCAGGAATAGACCTTTCAGATTTGAAAAAATCTAGATTTTCCACCTAGATTTCGCCAACAACATAGCCATCTGGTGGCTTGAAGAAATAAACTTTCAAGGCACAAGCATGTTCCTACTCCAAAAAAGACTAAACCATATCAAACTCAAGCTCAAGGAGTGGAACAAGAAGGAGTTTGGTAATATTTTTGAAGGAAAAAAATCTGTTGAAGGAAAATTGCAAGAACTCAACCAAACCCTTATCAGGGAGGGTTTTGATAAGGTTAGAAATGAGCAGGCAACCAAGTATCAACAAGAATGGGAGAACTTCTGTAAACAAGAGGAGATTTTCTGGAGGCAAAAATCCAGAGTGCAATGGCTAATAGAAGGAGAACGCAATACCAAATTTTTCCACAGATCCACTATGGCGAACAGAGCTCACAACAAGATTTCTTCTATCAAGGATGAAGGGTGTAATCTTCTGAACATTCTCATGAAGAAATAGCAGTAGTACTGCTTCAGCACTTTTGTGGCATTGCTCAGGAATCCTGTTCTGATAGGGAACAATCTATTAGGGTTATATCAAGACATATTCCAAAGCTGGTTTCCAATGAGGACAATTTCAACCTTAATAGACCAGTATCAGAAGATGAGATCAATGAGGTCCTAAAAGAAATGCAAAATGGTAAGGCACCAGGTCTGGATGGTTTCAATGTTGATTTCTTCAAAGCTTGCTGGAATATTGTAAAACAGGATTTTCTGAGTGCGGGCCCTGATCCCTAAATAGGACTCAGCTCAAACTCCTGACAAGTTCAGACCCATTGCCTTGTGCAATGTGGTCTACAAGATAATATCCAAGGTTGTGGCCAATAGACTCAAATCTCTTCTCCGCACCTTGGTGGTAGGGGAACAATCTGGATATGTGGAAGGCAGGCAAATCCTCGACAATATAATTCAAGTTCATGAGGTGGTGCACTCACTAACAAGCGAGAGGAAAGTTGGTATGATCATGCAATTGGACATAGCCAAAGCTTATTATAAGCTGAATTAGAACTATATCAGAAAAGTTCTGATGGATTTTGGGTTTGATCACAATTGGATCAGATGGGTAATGGTTGTAGTAACTTCTCCTAGTTTTTCAATTCTTGTTAATGGTTCTCCTTCAAATAATTTCATTCCCTCAGGAGGTCTCAAATAGGGAGATCTACTCTCTCCCTTTCTCTTCGTTCTCATGATGGAAGGGTTGGGTAGACCTATCAAGCATGATAAAGAAGGTGGTAAAGTCAAAGGTCTCCAACATACTGAAGATGGTCAAGCTTTAACACATCAACAATTTGTGGATGATACCATGCTACAGGGCATCCCCATGGTCAAAGAAGCTCTAGCTTATAAGCAAATCCTGAGAGACTTCGCCATGGCTTCAGGTATGGAAGTAAATGTCTCCAAATCTAAGATTTTTTTCTTCAACACTCACATTGCTATTCAAAGAAATATTTCAAGAATTTTGGGCTTTCAAAGGGAGATCCTCCCTTCAAAATATTTGGGAGTCCCTCTAACGGCCAAGCCTTTTCACAAGAGCATCTAGGAGCCAGTGATTAGCAAACTGCTAGATAGGATTACGAAATGGACTTTAAGATCTTTAAATTTGGCTGGAAGTTTGGTGTTAACCAAGGCTATCCTTCAATCAATTCCAGTCTTCATGCTATCAGCTCTCCTAGCCCCTAAAGGTGTTCTGCAGCAATTTAGAAACGTGTAAAGAGACTTTCTTTGGGGCAAGGGGGAAGAAAGAAAGAAATGGGCCTTGGTAACATGGGAAAGAATCTATAAACCCAAAAGCTATGGAGGACTCAGTCTAGATGATCCTGTGATTCTAAGTAAGGCTTTAAGAGCTAAATTATGGTGGAGATGGGCTAAAGATATGGAAAGAAAAATATGCACACATGTGGCAAAACAAAGATCTAATAAGAATGTCAGGATTCAACAAGGGCTCTCACATCTGGAACAATGCCTGGGACAATAGGGGCTTAGTCCAAGGAAACAACTTTTGGGAAATCAGAGAAGGAAACCTTGCCTTATTATGGGATGACAGATGGCAACAAGAACCTATTTTGTTAAAGGAAGACTTGAGGGATCTCATGGAGGATACAGATACTAAAGGGTTATCTAAAGTAAAGGACTTTTGGGTCCAAACCAATAGTAGTGGAAAATGGAGAACCTGAAGGAACTTTGAGTTTAGGGATGAAAACCCCCTTGAAGGCTAAAGCAGAGACTCTAAAAAATATGTTAGAGCAAAGGAAGATTTTGAAATCAGGGGAGCAAGATCAGCTAAGATGGGGCAACAAAAGTGAGGGTTCCTTTAATCTCAAAGAAGCAAAACTCATTCTCCTTGACCTCAACTCACAAGCTCCAGATAAGACTTGGCAAGACCTATGGAGACATCAAGGATGGATGAAGATTAAACACTTCATGTGGCTGGTTCAACATAAGCAAATCCTGACCTGGGATAATATTAGGAAGAGGGGTGTCTTGGGGCCTTCCAGATGTCAGCTATGTGAAGCCCAAGAGGAAACTATGGAGCACCTTCTCAATAATTTCATCTTCACCTCCATTTTATGGGATTCTTTTGCCACTTTTCCAATAGACTGACAGGGACAAAGGGAGCAACATCAATACCCTAAACAGATGGAGAAGAACCTTTTCAGACAATGAGATTCTTAGCTCAACATGGACCATCATGCAAAGTTTCATTATTTGGAATGTATGGAAAGAAAGGAACAACATAATCTTCAAGAATGAAAAGAGGTCATCCCAAAGCCTTTTTGAGCAGATCTTAAAACAAATCAAGGAAACAGTGGGCACTATTGTGCGAAATCCCCCCAAGAACCCTCATTCTGCTGCGAATTTGAAAACTCTCGGTGATGTGGGTCTGCAGAGACTTATTCCTCAGGGATGGGATAGGAAAGTTATATCCTTGGTTTATGAGCAAGATTTTTGGCATCCTCCCCCTAAGGGCTTTTTGAAATTCAACATTAATGGGGCTTCAAAGGGCAACCTGGGCTTTGCGGGTTACGGAGGGGTGTTAAGGGATGAGCATGGTGGAGTTCTCTTCATCTTCTACTATCATTTAGGAAGAGCCACAAATAACATGGCAGAATTGATGGCTATGGACTAGTGCTTAGATCTCCTGAAACACGATAACGGGCAAAATGTGATTGTTGAAGCTGATTCAGAGTTAATCATCGATTCAGTCAAGAGAAACAATTGGGGCACAAGACGAGAAAAATTCTCAAGGAACTGGCGTGTGATCCAGGGCTTTCAATGGATTCAACAGCACCTCTAGAGCCTTCAGATTGTTAGCTTTAAAAATGTAAGAAGATCGACAAATAAATTGGCGGATCTTCTTGCCAATCAAGGAGTGATCAGCACAGAGAATAGGGTTGCTTTTGGCTGGTAAGAAATGCCTCAAAATAGGTTAAAAGTGAAATTTTATGACCAGGCAGATGAAGACAGGATTGTGTTTCGGAGTAGGGCCATGGAGATAGAATCCAGTTGATTCAAGTGTTCTATGTTTCTTATTTTTTCTACTTTCAGGTATGCAGGGGGTGGCAGTTCTTTTTCGACCATATTAAAACAAGTCAGCATTGTTTTTGAGATTCCATTGGATACTTAGCTAGGTGGCCCGGGTTCGTTTAAGAAAGATCGGCTAGCAGGTGTTCTGTCCTTCCAGGTTTCTGGCAGAGAAAAAGAAAAGATAGATAGGATCCTAGGCACTCTCGGTAACCGCAAAACCAGGGGTTTTCCATCGGAGATTGGTTTACTGGGCCGGGAGAGGTTTTCAAGTGATCGTGACCCTCACAAGTAGGAAATGGTTTTGCTGAATTTAGAGCGATTCCATACAGAGGACTACACGTGGCGGTGGGTTTGGCTAAAATACCGCCCTCATCACACACAAATGTTTAGTGAACTTAGTCGGGGCGAAATGATCCTCAGCCATTAGATCACGCGAAGCATTTCTACAGTATGGATTGATCGTGCAAGTTATCAGTCTAGTTGGCGGGAAGTGCTAAGGTTCAGTGTTATTAGGCGGTGCGACATGATCCTCAGTCGTTGGATCAGGCGAGGTGATGCGACGACTAGGATTGATCGAGCTGTTAATTGGTCTAGATTGGCGGGATTTCCAGCAATGGCAGTCTCCCTTCAAACAACTTTTTGTACAAACAACTGGGTTCTTAACAGTTTCCAGGTGATTGCATCGCTCCTGAGTGGTAAATGGTATTGGATTTTTGGTAGCGATCCCATTAGGCTTCTTACATGTGGCAGGGGGGTGGTATGGAATACCGCCCCCATCTCTCACTAACTTTAGGTCAGCTTAGCTGCGTGATATTGCTCCTCGGCATTGGTTGTAGCCGTCCGGATCTACGGTCAGAAACGACTGTGCTGTTTCAGTGGGGCTAGGTCCTTTTCTCCATGAGTCTTATGGGGGCACTTTTTTCCTTAGCTGGTGGTTGGCGCCAGAAGTATGGTCGATGGTGACAGTTGTTGATTTTTTGGGCAGTAGAGGTGGAAGTCATTGGAGTTTTCCACATGGTCGGAGAACCTTTTAGTCCAATTTTTTGTGTAATTTGAGAGTCTGTTAATGACTGTTGTAGAGGGGGGCATGATTATAGTAGGATGCCCTTTGTTTCTTCTGAGTCCATGAAGATGGACGATTTTTTGTATATTTTGCAACTTTATTTTTGTTTTATTGAAATAGACGGATCATCTCTTGCTTCAACAAAAAAAAAGATTATAATTTTATAGTATGATAATTGACTATAAAAACTATTAGTGATATTTTTAATGAATCTTTAAAATCAGATAATAAATAGTTACATACTTTTTATTATAAAAGAAGAGAAAGTACTATGGAAATAGAAAACACAAGTAGTTGTCACACTTATCTAAATGTCATCATAGAAGTTTTGGAGGAAAATTCTAATTTATAAAATTAAAGTAAATAACTCCTTTGATGAAATTCCCACCTTAAATTTTTTATGAATTTGTGATGCCATGGACACCATTTTGAATGCCAATATAGATGATGCTAGCTTTTCTTTGGAAGGCATTGAGTTTGGGTAATGAGAAAACTAAGGATATTGAAGGCTACCAAGCTGAAATTCATAAAATGGGAGGGCCTAATCTCATCCCTCACATACACAAGCTCTTCAATGTAGAGCATCATTGTGACTATCTTTGAAAGTGAGCATAAAAACCTTCCCTCCAATTATAAAACCATTATGATTAGCCACATTTTAAAGTTGTATGGAATTATTTTGGAAAATAAGATTTTCTCATGGCTAGAAATCCATGGTAAAAGAGTTAACTAAGGTAAGCCACTTTGTTATTCTTAATCATTTTATAGGAATGTTGTGACAATGAAATTGATAGATCATTTGTTGTATTCTTGAATTAAGAAAAGGTTTTGACACCTTTTCCTAAGAAACAATTGTGGAAGAGGCTCAAAGAGATAATGGTTCCTCGAGTTGAGGGTTACTATGACAAGGGTGTACTAAAATGTTGTTTTCAAGTTTAGGGCCCTTGAGGGTTTGGTCAGAAGAAATTAAATGCAATGCAATATCGGAGTCAAGTATGGATGTTCTTTATCTCATACTCTTTTTGGCATATAATGGTTCCTTGAGTTGAGGGTTAGTAGGACAAGGGTGTACTAAAATGTTGTTGTCAAGTTTAGGGCCATTGAGGGAAATTAAATGCAATGCAATATCAGAGTCAAGCATGGGTGTCCTTTATCTTATACTCTTTTTGGCATATACATTGATTAGTTAAAAGAGTGTTTGGAAGATTCAAGTTATGTTGGGCCATGCTCACTCATATAGTCATAACTCTTCTCTTCTAAGTTGAGGAGATTGTTCATCCATTATAATATTTGCAAAAAAACTAAATCAATATGGTTAAATCCAGAAAGATCACATGTGATACTTTGATAATATGGAACAACTACTTGAAAGTTCCTTCACACACATATATTGGAATCAATATCCATCACAAGTTCAATTGGAATTATATCTTTGAGAAACTTACCAATGGAGGATGAGAAGCTTATTATGGGATTGGAAACAATTGTGAGTAAGTCAAGATTTTTAGATATGGACAAAAATAAACTTGGATAAAAAAATATCCACTTGAGATTCTAGTCACTCTTGTTTTTGTATATGCATGCAAGGTTTGGGGTTATGATATCTCCAAATATTCATGGAGGAAGATATAATAGATCCAAAAGTAATTTGTATCCTAAAATCCATCGATTAAAGGTAAATCTCCCTTTCCTCTTTCCTTGATTGAAGCAAGTCTTCCCCCATCGAAAGTATGGCTATGAACAAGTATCTCATGAATAAAAATTTAAACAACATGGAAGCATAAATGTTTCCTAAAAAGACTTCTAACTAGAGCCAAAATGCCCACCTTAACTTTAAGTAGAGATGGAATAAGGATGCCTAATATTGACTAGACTATTTGGGGATAAATATGGAAATCATTTTGTAAATTAAGGACTATAATAAATTATTATTATTTCAAAATTTAAGTAGAAATTGTGGACTGATAAATAGTAGAGAAAAAGGAAACTAAGATGTTATAAGGAGTTGATTAACACTAATCTCAAATAAAAATATCTATTTATCTTGATTAATGTTATGAAGAAAATTAATATTGTTAAACTAAGAACAAATTCTCATGAATGATAGTGAAACTAAATATTAGTCAATTCCCAAAATATCATGAGATAAAAGAATTTGTCACTTTTACAACACTAAAAAAAATTGAAATAAAAACATTTTTTTATATATTGTAAAACTTATATTTATATTAATCTTATTTAAAATATTAGCACTCTTAACCTTTCAAAACCAAAAATTAAAATGAAACGTGTTTCTTAATATTTACAAATAAAATAAAATGATTAATAATTTTGGTAATATCTCTACATTGGAGTTAGACACAAAATCAGGTAATCATCCTATCATAGAATAAAAAAATAACTATCTACTTTACATAATATAATGATAAAAAATATATATATTAAAGAATAAAAACTTAATATAATTATAGATTCAGGGTTATACTCTAAATGAATTATACTATAATTCCATTTAATTTAAAATTGAATTTTTTATTTAAATATTTATTTTTCATTTTTTTAATTAAATATGAATATGATGATTTGTTTTTAATAATATAATAATATTAATAAATATATATATATAATTTATAAGCTTATTTTTTAATTTATCAAATATAATGTTTGAATGATAATTTTATTTTAGATATTAAATTTTATAAATAATTTTAGAGATTTAATTTTTTCATATACAAAAATAAATAATTTAATATTAGTAATTTAATATTTTTATAAATTTAGGTTTGTTTTGATGCATTTTTTTTGGGATCTATTATAATGAATAATTTTGAGTCAATTTTTGGAACTAGCTTGTAGTTTATTATCAAGACAATCATGATGATGATGATTCTTCATTGTGAGCTGGTTCTAAATGTTCACCTAAAATTGTTCATCCAGTGTGGTGTTCATCAAGATGATGATTCTTTATTGTGAGCTGGTTCTAAATTTTGACCCAAAATTGTTCATCAAGATAATGATTATCTAGCTAATGAACCATACCACATTAACTAGTTTCAAATTTTGACCTAAAATCTGGAAAAAACACATTAACCCATTATGAATCCTATAAACCTAAATTCAAGAAATTAATTTTATATATATATATATTATATATATATATAGATTTTAATTCTAAAATTAATTTTATTTAATTTTTAATAATTTAATTCTTAAAAAAATGATATTAAAAAAAAAAAAAACAATAATGTATATATATGTTGTTGATAACATATATTCCATAAGAATAACATACACCCATTGCACTCGAGTGCATGGGTCAACGGTGGGGCAGTCGGCTGCCACGCACCCCACCTGCGATGGAATCCTGCTATGTGGAGCTGCCACCTGCGATGGAATCCTGCTATGTGGAGCTGCGATGCAGCATATAACAAGTTTCTTGTATGATGTGACGGATGTGTCAGATGCCGGCTTGTGGCTGATATGTATATATGTACTATCTCTCTCAAAAAAACATACACTCATCCTCAATATATTTATATTTATATTTATTTGTATACATCCATCTTCAATATCTTTATATTTATGTTTTTGTTCTCTCACTATTCATGTTTTTATTTTCCTAGAAATTTTGGAGATTGCTGAATCTCAAAATGGCCAACCATGTAAGAAAATTATTCGTAGTCCCAATATTTTGAAAAACAAACAACTTTAATGTTGATTTGATTTCTAACATTGAATTGCAGATTTATGATCTTTTTGAGCAAGCAGAAAATCTGACCAATTCGTACAAGATAAACCACAAGCCAGCTATTCTTATCATAAATCCCCACACAGGATACAAAATGCAACATATAGAAGGTAGTGTTGATGCCCAAAGAATGATTCAGGTGAGTTGCTTTCTCTTTTATCTCATAGCTATATTATATAAACTTGGATCATATAAAAATTAATCCAGTTTCCAACAAACAAAAAATTGAATCAATTCCTGCCAGATACTGCTTGTTTCAGGCAGAAACTTCATAATTCACCTGATTTGCTGAACAATATACCTGAATTACTGGAGTTTTCATGTTATAAATTCAGATACATCTTTTCATTAAACAATATGTTTTACAATGGTATTTGCATGTGTGATATTCTCAGATTCTGAGTCTGTACACTGAGAAAGGACCTGTGGATGGTGATGACCAGCGTTCTGAAGATAGAAATACTCATGCTGCACCTTCGTCTCAGGACTATGTTGTGCCTGAACAACAAATATCATCTACAGAGATTGAATATCCAACTCTTCCACAAGAACCCGCTACAGGCACGCCTGGAAGTGTAAATATAGCAATTCGTTTGCCTCATGGGACGAAGAGAAAATTCCTTGCTACAGACCCCATTTAGGTGTGTAGAAGAAACATGACCTAGTATGTTTTTATATTTTGGTGGTCTGATTAAATTATTAGTAATAATTATTTTTTATCTGTTAATTCTAGAATGGGATGTATTCTTGTTATTTAAACATTCTGATTGACTGTTTTTTTACTTTTGTCTTAATGATGAACCACATTAAATGGTTAGAAACTTCGAACCAATTCATGATGTTATTAATCCAAAAGAATTTATCAAAATCAGTATGGATCACAAAAGTCTAAAATCAATTAAATTATTAATAGTTTAAGTATTTAGAAATCTGTTTCCAGATCAATTAAACTATGTATTTAGAGATCTGTTTCTAGATTAATTACATTAAACATTGAAATTGCTTACCTTTTTGGAACCAACTAATATAGTTCATCTTCAAAACTATAGTATTCAACTATAAAAGTATTCATTTGAAATTTAACTTATTTAAAAATAAATTTGTACATTCACATTAAAAAGCAAAAAAAAATAAAAACCCTAACCTTGTTAAGTGCTTAACTGATCGGGAGGTCATAGGTTCAATTCTTGTCAACCCCTTAGGGTTAATCTGCCCAGCCGACTGGCTTTAAAAAATTCCCTTGAAAATTGATCTACTCAAATTTTCTAGGGAATATAACAGCCACCCAATATGCATAAACCATAATGTAAAAAAACAAAACAATATCTTTACATATTCTGTTTCCATCGTTATCCTGTATTATTTGCATGCTGATTTCATATATTGTATGTGGTTGAATTTTGCAGGAGCTTTGGACTTTTGCTGCCTCTCACGTTCCCCAGGGAAAACTATTTGTGCTTGTCTCTGCTATCCGTGGAGCGAAATTGAATTATGACGACAGAAAAACGATAGAGGAAGCTGGCGTTGCCGACTCTGTCCTGACATTGGTATTCCAAAACTAAATCTGAGTACACAGACGCCCTCACACAACTGGGCACGAGGCCTTGCACAGCTGGAATCTGATGGAATTCCTAGATTGGATCACTGCTTTAGATTGTCCAAGCATTGAATTAATGTAATAAGGTCTAGATTTTGGCCGGAATATGGTCTTAATGTTTTTGGTTAGATCGTTATTTTTGTTAGATAAAATTTGTTTTTAATATAAAATGAGTTTGAAAATTTTAAGGCACTGGATTTGTGTAGAGTGTAATTTTAATAAATTTGACAATAAAGTATAGCCAATTTTTTTTCCAAAACAATTTAATTACAGAATTCTAGTGATAAAGGGATAATTGTTTATTTAAATATTAATCAGTTAGATTTATAAGTATTAGTTTGTCTCGGGTTTAGTCTCCACTAAGTGATATGTTCAAATTTCATAGAGAGGGGTTGAGAATGGGAGCTACTTTTGGGGGAACTAAACTATCTAAGGGGTGTTCAAGCTTGCTACAATTTCAACGCACAATCCTATTGATAACATCCCAATTTTGAACAAATCAATTTTTTTTACAAGTAATGAGGATTTAGGTTTGGTATGATAATGATCATTCATATATATATATATATATATATATATATAATATATATAAATCTTTAGTAATATTAAGATATCTAAAGTGATTATTATTAACAAATCTACAAACTTTTTGGAGAATCTCTTTATAGAATTTTCTTGGTCTATTTAACTTATTTTCAAGAAATGTTTGAGTTATAAGTTTGTAACTGTGTAATGTGAAATTTGTAAGTTGTGTGTGTTTATTTATTATAATAGTTTGTATAATTTTTCTTCTTGGTCTGTTAGATTGGTATCACAATGAGATGAATTAAGAAAACCAAGGTTTCAGAGTACAAAGTTTTAAGAG
>APFE030009214.1:0-20620 GCA_000404065.3 Pinus taeda
ATGAACTGATCAGTCACATTCATGTGTATATAACAATAGCTACCTAATGAAATATACGTATCAGTTTTTCTGGAGTTACTCCTGGCCTGACAACAAGACTAAGCTAACTAAAGTCTAAATAAAATTCTAAACTATATATAACAAAATAGAAGGTCTAAAGGCTACCTTTTTTTTTTTTTAGATTTTTATATCTTTTTGATATTTTTTAAAGTTAAAAAAAAAAAAAATCTACAATCTAAATCGAACTAAAATCTAATCTAAATTAAAAGAAAAGTTTTATATTTTTTTATGATTTTAAAATTATTAAACAAACTAACTAATTTAAAACAAAATTAAACTAACTAAAAACCAAAAACAAAGCCTAAATCTAATTTCTAAATGAAGTTTAAACTAACCAAAGGAAAATCGAAATTTTATATATATTTATTATTTGATTAAAATCTAACTTTAAACAAAAATTAATCTATTTAAAGAAAATCTAAAAGCTAAACAAAAACTTAAATTTAATAAATTTAAACTGCACTAGCTGATGGCTAAACCCAAAAATAGAACTTAAACTTTAATCCAAAATTCTAATTGCCTAACTAAAATGGCTTAACATATTAAAAAAAATGAAACAATATAATTCTAAAATTTTAAATACACTAAAATCTAACTAAATTAAAAAGAACCTTTTATGCTTTTATAACCTTTTTTTTTTTTTTTTTTTTTTTTTTTTTTTTTAATTTAAAATAAACAAAACTAAAATTTACATAAAACCTAAAAAAAAGAAGAAGCAAAAATCGATTCTTTTTTTTTTGGGTTGCCTTTTTAAAAAAAATCTTATAAGCAAATCAAAAATCAAAGACTAAACTAGAAAGAAATAAAAAAAAAAAAACTTAAAGCCTAACTCTAAACTTGAAACTTACGTGAAACCAAAATCGAATTTTGCTTGCTGTTTGCAGGTTTATGCTTGACGCACACTGGAAAACGATAACGTATGAGGACGCTGGACGACAGAGAGATGGGTTAGACGCGGAATGAGGGATGGATACATCAACGCGGAGGGGTTGGCAGCAGATGAGGAGTTCGATGAGTAGGAAAGGAGGCAGCGGGAGAGGGTAAGGAGAAAACTGGTTTGCAGCTGCGATGAAGGCAAAAAAATACAGCATTTTGGTAGAAGAATACGATGGATTCGCGAGCTGAAGGGAAGAGACAGCTGAGCAACGTAGAAATTTATGCAAATATATAGCGTGATAACCCCGAACGTTTCAAGCGAGGCACCGTCAGTTTCCAATTCAATTGTTAAACGACATTTACAATTTATGATTTTATTTCAATCTTGTAGAGATATATGTGGAGATCGATCACGCTTCAATGATAATTAAAAAATAGTGTGGCTGAGAAATGGACAAGGGAGATAGCAGAGGAAGGCGTGGGTTTGCAGCAACGTGAAGAATTGCAGGTATGCTGGCAGCAACGTAAAAAATTTCGATTTTCCTTATTGATAACCGCATGGGAAAGAAACTGCGCGTATGGAGGCAGATTTGCCTATGGTTTTGGACAACCTTGGATTTCTTTTAACTCCCTTTTGATTCTGATGAAAATCCTGCAATTAATTTCCAGATCTACAAGTGACTGGATTTGAAACCCTCGGACAGCAAAACGGTAACCCTGCAAAAACTGGTTGTGAGGCCAGATCTTACCCCAGGGCCCAGATCTGGCTTCCAACAAGTAGTCTCTTCCTGCAATCTGCAAAAACAGGAAAACCAGAAGCAAAATATGCAAGGACAAAACCCAAAATTTAATTAAATAATTACAGCTTTTCACAAGTTAAAAGGCTCTAGGCAGCCAAATCTGTCATTATACACAGTAATATTTTTTAGAATTTCAGATTTACTATGAGATACTTTAGAAATCTCTCATGCATAAAAAATTAAATGATAAACCCAGGATCGAAACTGGCTGGTCTCTACAAGAGAATGCTTTTCGGGAGTTGGCTGGTTCAGCCTAGAACTTCCCCAAACGCCCGTTAATCTTCTCAATCTGGATTTCCTGCACAACTCACTTCAGCTATCAATAAAGAGGGAAAAAATAGTATTAAATTCCAAATCAAATGGTGATACCTACCATTATTTCCAGAAATTCTACTACCATTAAAACCCTAGTGAGTAAACAAGATACCTGTGTTCAACATCACTCTTCATCAAGCTATTACTAATGGTTGTAAATAAAATTATGCAGAAAATAAAGCAGCTTACAACACTTCAGGAGAGTAACACCAGCGAGATTTCAACCCCAAAGTCTTTCTTTATTGCTCAAGAAAAAAAAAGTTTACAAGAGAGCTTTCTTCAGCACATGACTCACAGATCGAATGATCTCAAATGACCCCTAGCACCCTATTTAAAGGGAAAATTCCAAACGGCTAATTCGAGTGATCCATGTCAAAATGATCTCGACCGTCGAAATTTTAATAAATTAAAAATTTAAAGTTTCCTTTTGTTTTCTTAAAATTTTCGACTTATTTTTTATTTTTTTTTATTTATATATATATATATATTTTTTTTATTTTTTTTTAATTTTTATTTATCAAAATAAACACAATACGGTCGCAACATCTACAGATCATCAACTGAAAGAAAACAAGCACATAAGTGACACCATTATTTTTGGACCAATGTCCCCGAAAAAACCCAATGCGGGAAAACCGATGCAGCTATTTAGAGGGTTATATTGTTAAGCAGTCCATCTAAGTACAACTGGGTGCCTAATCCGGCTCACCTGACAGAGAAAAATACACAGCAACAATACCTCTATATTCGGAAACAGGTATTCAAAAAACCTGTCCCACGAAACCCTCTCCAACACAATTGAAGCTTAGTGCTGGCCCTTCTAGCCTCTGCGTCAAACCCAGGACCCTCTGCGTTAGCCCTCTGAGGCACTGCACAACCTCTGGGAGCCTCTACGTCACTCCCTCTGCCCTCTGCGTGGATGAAGCAATCTCTCTGGGCTCTGCGCTGCCTCTGTTGGGCTCTGCGTAGCCTAGACTGGTTGTTGCTCTCGCTCTCTTTGCGTCTGTGCTAATCTCCCAGTATTGTCCCTGCCTCTCTGCCTCATACTCATTGCCCCTCGCTATTGATCATTGATTCAACTTTTCTTAGCAACCCCGCTCTAGCAAAATGAAGGACTGATCACTCTGGTGTGTTCTCCAACTGACCCTTAAGCCTCTTCTTACCTTTTTCTCGTTGGTCCATCAACGACCGAGATTAAATCTCTAATCAATGGCTAAGATTAAATTTGACTTGATCCATGACTTTTTGACCCTTCTAACCCAGTTTTACATTAATACCCATTAATATTTTAATTTTCCTAAGTTTAGACTCAGGAGCTCCATTAAAAATATTAATTATTTTAATATCTCTCAAACCAAGTACAATTTGTCCAAACCATTTCTGGCTCTTGGAGATCACATGTGCTTTAACCTCTCCACCAATTTTCATGACTAGAGCACATCCAATGCTAACTCAAATCAACACTCCTTCTTAGCAAGGATTGTGCTCTAGTAATACTCCTCACTGAGCATTACCCTGATCATCTGGCACCGGTCCCTGTGTTGATGCATCATGTACTGTTGCATCATGTATTCTTGCCCATGGCCCTGCCACTGCCACTGTTGCATCTGTACGACAACTCCCTCTGCATCTGTGTTGTTGTTGGTCCATTCTCCCAACACTGCATCCCCCTCTCATCATGTTGCATCATGCTACTGCACTGCAACTCAGTTACTGAGAAGTAACTGATTCACCCAACTCTGACATCCCGGTTGTTGGACACCTAATCCTCTATTGGTTAGTGTGGAAGCAGAATAGACTAAGGAAGTCCAAGAGACCGTGGGATGTGGAACCCAACTGTCAAACCATGTACTATAAATGTATATCATTTGTTAATAAAAAATGTACTCTAATGTTTTATCTTTCATATGTTGTTTGTTTCCATGTGTGTGTTTAACATGGTATAAGAGCGGGTGATCTCTTGTCCTACTCAAGTGTGGGCCACCTATTTCTGTGGCCTTTGTAAACCAATGCTCTCCTCCTGATTATACCTTCCTGAGCATTTCTTAGAATAGAGGTTGCTACCTTTATCAATGTTGTCATTCCTTTGTTGTGAGCAGTCTTGGCCCTCTGCGACTTAAACTCTCTATTCTAAAATCCTATCAGCCATATTCTAGCTGCATTCTCTACACACACTAACCCAAATAGAAAATCCTAGCAGCTCTGACGCTTCCACTAGCCTGAATGCATCATTATTCCCCTGCGACTCACTATTATTCCATTGCCCTGTTCCTTCTGCTACGCTGCTCCTGTCGCTGCTCCACCTGCATACAAAACGCTCAGCTCTCCCCACTGGTTGCCATACCCATACAAACCTAGCACCCTGCACCATTGCTGTTCTACCGCTTTTTGCATTCAATCTGACAAATTTCTTGAGAAATATTGAGGTTGATAGAACCATGGAGGACCATAGCTTCAAGTTCATCTGAACGAGCAACCACCAAGTTAGCTTTAATATTGCTGCAAAATGACAATGTTAGCCCACTCAAAAGTGTCAAAAATAGAGATGACTGAACAATGGCTAAATGAGGGGTAGGAAGAGAGGTTAGGGCTAGGAAAACCCTAAACTAGGTCTAGAAGAGAAAAACAATGGAAAAGCAGCAGGAGAAGAGGCCTTAGAAGGCTACGACAAGTGAGAGGATGCCCCTTAGGGCTGATGTCAAGCCTAGAAAGGTTGATGATGGGCAAGGGAAGGCCCTAGAAGGCTTGCGACTAAGGAAAAAGGGAGGCCGAGGGTTGCTAAGGGAAGCCCAATGCTGCAACCAAGTAAGAGGGAGGAGGCCAGACCCCTAGAGGGCTGGACCACTGCCCTAGAGGGTGGCTGAGGCTGCTCTAAGCTTGCGGCTAGGGTTTACAGGGGTGTCGAGGCCCGAGGGCCTTTAGGGGCCACGACAAGCCCTAAAGGGTTGTGACCAAGGGAAACAGGGGGTTGAGGGCCCTAGGAGGCCACTAATCCTCACAACCAGGCTAGAAGGGGAGGACGACTAGGCCTTGGGGCCCTAAGAAATTTTGAAACCTTGCAAACAAATTTCTTTCGACAAATTTATTGCGAAAATGTTGGATATTGAGCTTGGATGAATGATGGGAAGCTAGATCTTGCCTTCCTAGGCCTAGATCTGCCTCAAAACCCCAATAAAATTCTCTTGATCAAATTGAAGTCCACCTGCACAAATGAGTCAAAGAATGCCAAACCCCAAATATATACTCAAAATATAAAACTCGAAGTGATGCAAAACAAATGGGTTATAATTCTAGAACGAGGGAATGTTGGGAACTTGGGTACAGTTGTCCAAAACGGCTAGAGGTTTCCCAAAAATTTATAGGAAACGACTATTGGGAGCGGTAATCATTATATAATAAAAAATAAAAAATAAAAAAAATAAAATATTTTTTTTAATTATATAATTTATATAATAATAAAAATTAATATTGAATCAAAATATTCAAATATTAAAATAAATTTAAAATTTTAATTCATTATATGAATATCAAATTCAAAACTGAAAATTTGAAAATGTAAATGATTCAAGGGACACCTTTGAATTTAAGAAACATAGTGAAAATCAAAGAACTCATCATATTAATATTCATATTGCTAGCATGCCCAATGTAGTACATAGTATAAAAAATGGCAAATGCCCAAAGTGGCAAAGTAAGACATGGTCCAAAAATGTTCAAAGGCCAAAACATAACATTAAAGACTAAAGTTGAAGATGATCATAACGTGCAATCTTCGACATCAAGACTATCCATATAAGCTTGAGCTTCGCTAGGCACTCCAATTCCACCATCACCATCATCAATATCAAGATCACCTGCGATGCTACCCAAAGGTATGCCAACTAAACCTGCATTTGGTGAAGGATTATCCTCATCATCATCAATCTGAGAAGCATCCTCAACACTAACATCCCATCTCGCTACAGGGCCCTCTAAATACTCTGGTAGCTTCCTTGAGCGAAGTCAAAGACTACTATGCCTATAAACCAATTTTTTTGCTCTCTTAGAGGTAAGCCTATTCCTCTTAACGGAGTGAATGAAACCATAAGTGGACCAATTCCTTTTAGTTGCCGATGAATTAGAAACTTGAGATAGCAAGTGTGAGGCAAGATTTCGAAGCTCTTGGGATTTCCCCCCATACATTCTCCACCATCCAATGGGATTCTTTTGTGCATAAATGTTGATGCCCACCCTTGCATCTTGAGAGAACGTGGAAGTGTTTAAGGTAGTAAAATCAATAAATTGTTCCCGCATTACATTTGCTTCATTAGGTGTACAAATTTTGCATATGGCATTAAGAATGCCTTGTTTCACTTCTTCATCATCAATGGGTAGAACTCCGTTTCGTCTCTCCATATGCCACTTTGGATTAAGGGCATAAGCGGCCATGTGAAGAGAGGTATTAAGTTTGATCCATCTCTTCCCTATTATCTTATGAATTTCATTGAAGAACTCCAAAGAGGGGTTTCTATCCCAAATGATGTGCCTTATCTTGCTTACCATGCTATCAATACATTCATAAACTTCTCCAAGGGCGGGGGAATCTGAATTTACGTACCTAATCAACTCCACAATTGGAGCTATGAAAGAAACAACATATTTACAATCAGACCACCAATCATCATAGAGAAGCTGCTCTCTTATCTTCTTTGCCTACACTGATTTAGATTCAAACCATGCATTCCACTCTTCGGAAACAATAGTGGCTTGTAAGGATGCATGCACCTCAACCATATGTTGAAGAAGAATGAAGGTCTGTAGCATATTTTATTTCTGCAGGTTTCAAAAACCTCTTCCTTGAATACATCCCATAGATTGCTATAGAGGCATGGTGGTTGCAAATATACATTTGTGCATCTCTTGCATCAAAAATGAGTTTTGCAATCCAAGATATTTTGCCAATGTCTTTGAGGACATTATTCATGGCATGTACACAACAAGGAGTCGAAAAGATATGCCTATATTGACTTTGAACCATCAAACCCATTGCTTTGCAAACAGACGCTACATCTATGATTACATGTACTACATTTGAAGCACCAAGCTCATCAATTGCTTCTTTCAATATTTCAAACATGAAGGCGGCATCCTTTAGTTTCCCACTACAATCAATTGCTCTTAAAAAATAGGGCTCAACTGGAGATGTAACAATGATATTCAACAATGGCCTTTGTTGAATGTCCATCCAACCATCCATAACTATTGAACATTCTGAATAAATCCAAGATTGTTTAAGGGGGCCCATAAGCCCCTGCATTCTTGTCACCCCCTTATTTAACAATGATGTCCTCATTTTGTTGTAATTTGGAGATGCATATCTTGGCCCAACAACTATGATTTTTTGCACCATTTCTGTGTAATGTGGAGAATGGGTAGCATTAAACGAAATTCCATTTGCCATAAAAAAAATCAGCAATAGCATCATCAGCCTCATCCTTATGTAATACATTGTAGATTTTAGAAATTTGTTCCTGAGCAAAACTAGCAGGCCTCTTACTCCTCCCAGAAGTAGACCCCCCAACAGACTCAAATTGGTTTGATGCATTTTGATTAACCGAATCTTCCATATCATGGGAAGAAGATCTAGGTACTTTAAAATTACTATCATTGTCCAAGTTCATTACATTGGATCCTAGGGCAGCCATATGAAGCTTTGTCAACTCCATCCTTTTCTCAATAGTACATGTACAACCCTTTACCCCATCACCAAATAGGGATAGAAGATGATGTCACACCCTAGTGTAGCTTCCTTTAAACTCATGGTTACACAATGTGCACATCCATTCTTCACAACCACCACTATTCTTTTTCTTGTTTTTAGTAATTTTCTTCACAAACTTTAACAATGGTTTCCTGGGGTTGGTGCTTTGTTGGACTTGACCACTTGGATTTGAAGCAAGAGAAGAATTTTCATATCCACTTGTTGGTTTTGAACTACCACCGTCCATGATTTCCCTGATTAATACAAGAGATTAAAAAACACATTATAAACAAAATGTACAATGAAAAATAAAAAAATAACATGTACTTGTATACAAAAATGCAAATGTACCTATCAAGTTCTGCCTATGAATCAGAATTTGAACCAACAATAAGGCTTAGCAATGATTGTGATAGGAATGAAAGAAATATTCAGCATGGAGATATCCGGCCACATTAGATATCCATCCACATTATTTTCCAAAGAGCAAAAATAAGGAATTATAATGCCACTGCAACTATCTTACTTTACAGTGAGAAAAGAACATGCATACATACAATGAGGCAATATATAGCCAAGTTCTACTGTAAGACGTAGAGAGTACTGTAATCTATTACCATTTGAAAATGTATTGCAGCAACAGAAGTGTTCATTGACCGAGGATATATTGATCGGGAGAGACGTTTGGATCTTTAGAGACTGATGGGGCTTTATGAATGGGACTGGCAGCTTTTAAAGTGACCTTTGTTAGTTTTCAGAGAGATCGTTTCCACACAGTATATAAAGAGTTCCACTTTGTATGTTTTTTAAAAATTGTATACCACAAAATCAAATCATTCCCAACAAACAAACAGAATACCGCAGTTGAATGTTGTTATGGGGCAATGAAAAGAGACTTGGATTGACAGTAATGTAACTCTTGTGTACGCATCATGTATAGAAGTCAGTATTGCTGACTAGGATCTAATTTGAATGACAATGAGTTAGTTTTATGGCCATAAACCAAGGTCACTTGACGTGTGATGCTAATCTTGTTGGGAATGCCATGATGTGACCAATTAGTCTACAAAACTTTAAGCGCAAGGATTACCAGCCATTAATATTTATAAAGTATGCTTCTCAATGATGCATACTTAAAGTTCATATGAAAAATGCTTCATGAGTAATAATTTATTGAGTGCTGCCTATGAATCAGAATTTGAGCCAACAATAAGGCTTAACGCTGCTGCAAAAGATTAATTATATATTTCCAAACCTGCAAACACTCCTATCAAAAAAGTTTCTGTAAAAGAAAATAACATGTTAGAAAAGTGAAATACAAGTAGAGATGAACGAGAAGTAGACACTTTTAGAAAAGTGAAATTCAAGCATTTATTTTTGTTACTATCAACCAATACCAACAAGGGAAGAGCGAAAGCATGTCCCATTATTATTAAAATCATTTTTCATGGTTGTGGAGATTCCCTAAAAATATTTAATCCTTCAAAGAATCTGAGATGAGGAGATTGTGGCATGCTTAAAGTTCATATTATGCCTCATGAAACATTTATGATCTCTGCTTATTATGAATTTATGAAGCTTCCATACCACAAAGACATATGCAGACACATTTTACATTTATAAAATTCCAAATAGAAGCATAAACTTTCATTTCTACTAATTATACTGAACTATTTTTAATTATACATTTAAAAAACCTATAAATTATTTTCTATGCGAACACACTTTGGCATAGCCTTCGATAAAGAACTTACTGAGACGATGAGGTTGTAGACACAGAGGTTACACTGGATGGCGGAACCGCTCCCACAACGGTTGGAGAAAATGTAACTAGGTTACACCAGAGGGCGGAACCTCTCCCCTTTTGAAGATACATCAATGTCTTTTTGCAAGGAAAGCAATAAATTGGTAGGCACCAATAACTTTGTTGCATGGAAGAAGAGGACTGATCTACTTCTCATGGAGAATGAGCTCCTAGAATATGTTGAGGGAAATATCACTGTCCCTGCTAAGGAACAAACTCAAGCCTTAGCCAAGTACAATAAGGATGAGACAAGAGCTCAAAGGATTTTGATAGAATCAATCAAAGACTCTCATCCCCTATGTCTCCAAGTTTGAGACATCAAAAGAAATTTATGATAAGCTAGTAGAACTATTCGCAGTATCCACCTACGGAGAAGTATTATGAGGGATGAATTATACAAGATGAAGATAACAAAGGAAGGAATAGTTCCCTACTTCATGAAAATCTCTTAGATGAGAGATCAACTTCAAGAGCTTGGGGAAGTCATGTCTGATAGAGAGATGACAACTATTGTACTCAATGCTCTACCTGAGGAGTGGGGAAACTTCACATCAAGCATTTATGCCAAGAAGGAAGCAACCACTCTTAGTGATATGTGGTCTCTATGCAGAACAGAGGTGACTAGACTTAAGGCGAAAGAAGATGTGGGATCAAAGGAGCAAGCATTTGCTACCATGGCCAAAAGGAAGGGTAAATTTGGCAAATTTGGTCCACGAAGAACAAACAACAAAGACATGTCCAAGATCCAATGTTTTGGATGCCAAGAATATGGACACTACAAACGGAATTGTCCTAGGCTTAAGAAGGACAACAACAACAAGAGAAAGAGAGAAGAAGCTCATATAACTCTAGAGGTGGAAGAAGAAGGAAAGAAGCAAAAGAAGGAAGATCCTCTAGATCTCTACCATGACTAGGCCAAACTCTTTCCTTCTAGACTTCTTTCAAAGTTTTGAGTAGAATAGGAGCATGTAGGAATAAATTAAATTGCATGGCCAGAATTACCCTCTAGAATCTAGCAACATGATGTACATGGAGTTCTAGATACTCATGTAGATGTAGCATTTATGAGAAGAAAAAAATGCATAAGTAGAAATATCTTCTAGAATATAGGAGCATGGAAAATATAGCTCAAAAATATTCATGTAGAAGGAGCATACCTAGAATAGGACCTCATATATGATGGAAGAAAACTTGATCATGACAAGAATCGTAGAAGACCTAAATCATCAAAGGTAGGAAACATTTGCAAGGTGAGGATCTTTAAAATCCTATGATGGAATCTTCAAGATAAGGTTTGTGAACCAAGGCAGATGTCTCATTGGAAATCCCACTCATGGGATTCAAGAAAAAGGGATGATATGCAGGTAGGCTAAGATGAAGCAAGAAGGGCTACATTGAAGAATGATCAAGGATGATCAATCTGAGGTATGTATGCATCAAAGTTTAACTCATGTCATCATTTGTATATTATTGAGTTATGGGTATAGTTCTATAACATGATCAAGAATGAAAGTATCTCTTTCACCAAGAACATGCTTGAAGGCATGTACCACGATGCAGTAAAGGTCAACAAAAGGGATATGCTCACATAAGGAGCATAAGATTGTTGACTAAGAAGCAATAAGAAATGTTGACAAGTCTAGAAAGAAAGAAATGAAGGAATGCTTCCACAAGAAGCATTAGATGGTTGACCGATCTATCTGAGAAGAAGAAAGAGATCAAGCATGTGAAGAACACCATGATCACCAAGAATCACTATCTGTCAAAATGCCTTGAAAGATATCTCCCGAAAGAAGGCAGGCCAACTCTGATAAAGAAAGAAAGGACTCTTGACACCTATGAAGGCCTTGGAGATATAAAAGGTGTAGATAACTGATTCTATTCTATGAAGATGTCGCAATGAAGAAGCCATCCAACAAAGGAAACACAATGTTGAAGCAATATTAGGATAAAGTCATGATGGGCTACTAGGTCAAAGCATATAACCTAGCAAGTACGATGGAGCATCCATGAGAAGAGCATTCTAAGGCATGGACAAGATGACAAAGGAATAGCCAAGATGACAAGAAAAACCTGATGGTCACTTTCCACGAAGCGATGACATGACAAACTAAGAAGGAAAGTGATGGATGGATGGTGCCCTACTGAGAAGAAGTTCGATCGAAAACTTCATGACATCAAGAAAGGAAGAATATCAGGCAGCTAAAGGTCCCACGAAGAAGAAGCTGCTAATGAAGGAAAGAGTCCCCAGTTAAGAGGGAGCTCCGATCAAGAGGGAGCTTTGGGTCACCCCTGATTACAAAGGAGTGACAATTGTGCTTTCCATTTCATGGGTCATGCACTAGACGAAGACTAACAACCGTAAGTCTAGATGAAGGCCATGAATGGAAATGTAGACCCAGGATAGACACAACATTCTTGTCTTCACTTGGGAAGAAAGAACGGGAGGATTAGGTAATCATCTGGTATCTGATACTCTTTGTGGATGTGAAGGGCATCCAAGACAAGAGTAGGCAATAGGACCGTTATTCTCTGAGCGCTGGGAACCCAAGATAAGAATAGTCTTAGAAGGTCATACTCGAGAACACCCGGGTGGGTATGTGCCTTGAGAGACAATGATGAAGGTGCCTATAAATCATTGGTCTCACCAGCGTTGTAGCTCATGGTCTCATAAAGAGATGGAGCTGTTAGTCAAGGCCTTGCACTATGACGATGCTGATGAATATGATGTTATAACAGATTGATTGCTAATCCAGTTTCTCTTATGTGAATTCTTCAAGATTGAAAATTGCCAAACACCTTGTAATGTTGTATGAATACCTCCCTAGCTAAGAGGGTGTTGGAGAAAATGTAACTAGGTTTGGTCTTCATAAATGTAATTTTGATATTTGTACTTATTCAAGAAAAGAGAAATTATTTTTGTATTATTTGTCAGTGAGTTTCTTGCTCATCGAAAATAGGTTAAGCACATTTTGAAGTGCTTCTAGAGAGTCAAAGTCAAAATGTAATTATGAAAAGACCCTTTGAGGGCATGTTACATCATGTAAGTCATCATACAAGGTCAAGGAAATAACTCCAAGCATGGTCAAATCCTCTCCGAGCACCAACAAAGTTTACAAGCAGCTGCATAACGAATAAAAGATGAATTATAAATGAAACTGCTATTCGGCTTTAGAGACAGTCAAGTCGGCTTCAAGGAGGAGGAACAAACCTCTATTTATAGAGGTTGTCCACTCCTCATTTGGACAGATAACATAAGCTCTGAAATCCGCAAAGAGAAGGGTGACAACAAGGTTGAAGTGGCCGAGATAAAAGGTCTAAAAGAGCAGCGAAACAAGGAGACTGAACAACAAAGAAAAAAAGGATTGTCTCTAGGGTATACACACAGTGACATGTGCGAAGGAGTAAGGGATAGATTGCGGTGAGATCAGTAGCAAAAGTGCAGTGATATATCACTTATGGTTTGGGCTAGAAACTAGGATAACAAAGGTCTCCTACTCTAGCGTTGAAGGCAACCTCACAAGCGAAGAAAGAAGGAGAAAACAACAAGGGATATGGGACTGTTCTTAGGGTCACACATAGCCACATGTGCGAGAATCTGAAGCTGTTCTTGCGGCTAGGGTAGCAGTAAACTACAGTGACACATCCACCCTTGGTTAAGGCTGAAACTAGGCCTACAAGGCCTACTACTCTAGCGTGGAAGAAAGACCTTCAAGGGAACTCCAACGAAGAGGGAAAAGAGGCTACAACAGTCACACGTGCGAGGTGTAGGAAGGACTTGACTGCAGTTTAGGGTAGCAGCATAAGAGACCTAATTTGGATGAGCAGTTGGTTCTACAAGGTCTCCTAAGGACAACAAAGAAGGTCCTCCTTTTAGCTAAGAAGAGGAGCCCTAATATTCTAGGGTTTCCTAACCTAAAGGACAAAGTGCTGGAAGACAAAGTGCCGGAAGATGTGCCGAATGTGACAGTGCAGAAAGTGGAAGGATTTGACTCATGCTTGGAGGAGATCTTAGTCAAGGGTTTAGGGTTTGGCAGTTGTTCAAATAATAAGCTTCAATAAGAGAAAGCATACAAAGGGTTTCCCTCTCAAGAGTGGAGAGGGTTTGTCCTTGGCAGAGAGCCAAATTCTGTGTTCTTGTTATTTTATTTTTGGTAGCAGTTTGATGAAGCACACACACATGCACTAATAAGAACAAGAAGAAGTATAAGCTAACTAAGAAAAAGTAAAAAGACTTCACAAATTGTTATCAAGTCTCAGAGAATCATCACAACATTACTTTGCCCTAGATTTTCTAACAGCAGTCACTGTTCGCAAACGAATAAACAACAAACCTCAGGCACTGTTCGTTGGGTCAGCAACTGATTTCTCTCCCGCTCTTAACAACAAACAACAAACTACAGTGATGGAGTGAAAAGGAGGCCCGAGGAACCAACATTTATGGATGATTATGAATTGGTTTGGCGGGAATTGGAGATTTTTTTGGCACCAATTTGTGTCAAGTCAGATGTGGGAGCACAAAAACTCCAAAAAATCAATATTCAACGCTCCCTGGACTGTCCCCAACTCCTGTTGTCGCTCTTGCTGAAAATGGAATGCTCGCATGCAGTACCAAAGCTCCCGAGAGTGCGAGAACCATTGGAACGGGTTTCCCACCTCTCGAGAGTGGTTCGGGTGTAATAAAGGTTATAAATAATTTACAAAGAATTTGCAAATTTACAATATTTACAAGATAATAATTTTGGATAAATAACAATGAATGAATATATTTTGAAAATTAGATATTGGTTAAACCCTCCTACAAAATTAAATACCATAAAGAAACCTCAAAGCCCAAACATAGTCAGGTCTTCCCCACAGTCCGTGAACTTGGAGCCCAAGGGCTAGTATACATGTAAATCTCTATAATACTCTCAAAGAAAATTGTTAGATCATATGGTGAATTAGATCACCTAGGATAGCATGTACCAATAGAATGTTCTTATCATCGACAAATGAAATGACAATTATTTATCAATATTCAACACAATATAGGATCACACATAACTAACACATACCACAGATCAATAGAAGAATAACACCATGAACTGAACCCCAAAGTCTTTCTATTATGATACAAAATGTTCCCAACAGAGCAACAACGCTATACCAACGCTCAAGAATTACACCATCCAAAGATACCCAATAGAAACAAAATGACTTTTTTATATAGAGAAACCCCTCCAAGTGGAAAATAACGGCTAGTTGGCTTGATCCTCATCAAAATAATCTCAATCGTTGAAAATAATTTGATCATTTTTTAATTTCCACCGTCAAATTTTTAATTTTGAGGAAAAATTCGAATTTTTCTTAAAACCGACTTTTAATTAATCCAAAAATTTATATTTTGGATTAATTTCCTCAAAAATTTGACTTTGACTTAATCATCAAGGTCCAGGGGCTCAATTTTCCTTAAAATATCCAATTTTCCCTTGGCGGAGGACCTTAAAAAATTGACTTTCCTTTGACCCATGAATTTTTGATTATTTTCCACTTGGAAAGAAATTAATTTCTCTATAATTATTTTTTGACTAAAAATTACTTAATTTTTTGGTTTAAGATTTTTATTTAATTTAGCCAGAAAAATTAATTAATTGACATTAGAGGGGATTAATAATTTTTCCACCCTTAAATATTTTAGTCATGATGTTTAAATATGAGGGACCATGCACTAAACTATTTTTGACATCAAATTATTACAATATCAACCCTTGAAAGGGGAAACACATTTAGACTCAGACCTTCAATAATTTATCGAATTCTGTGACACAATATGATCTAGTATAGACCAAGTGTGTTTGTAATAAAATAACTTAGCCAAATGTGCTTAAATTATTCCCAAACACATTTTTACAAAGACTTGATATCATGCTAGGACTCACCTAAGACATTGTCAATGAATTCTACCCTAGCTTTGGGGTGTAAGCTGGAAGAAAAACTCTGCCGATTATCCGTGTTTAGAAACACACATAATTCGATAAGGTTATAAAACTTCCTAGGATGAAATTTGTTGTCAAAATCAGAGGCTTACCTAGGTGTTGTTACATAATTAAACGGTCATACTAGCATCATTTACAATACAACTTGTAGAAATTGGGTTTACAATGATACAATATTGTTGGCTGATGTCTTTGATCTTTAGAAAATTTTCTTCACATCTTTGTATTTTGCTTCCTTGGACTATTGACAAAGTATGGTCAACATTTGGCTCTACTTGGGGATGCATTGTTTTGTTGAAGGAATGTGAGAATCCAGAATCTTGTATCCAAGATAACAGAAGTCCATGAAATAGATATCCATTCAAATCAAAATCATTGTGTATATACAAAACATCTGTTGGACTAGAAAAAGCCTATTCTAACATATCAAAATGTAAAGACATATAATTAAAATGTATGAAAAGCAAACTAACTAATGACATAAATAAAGTCCTAACTAAGAGTTTAGGGTTAGAAATACAATACAGAGGATGCCCTATGGCATTAGATGTCATCCCTGTGGCACAATTTGGACCACCAGTCTGCTTATGGGTAAGTCGATCGACTGCTTGTTAGATGTCCCTTGTTGAATTTTGACCCTTTTTGGCTATTGTAAACTTTCATCATTGCGTTGCATATCTTTGTCAAATTCAAACCTTCTTCTTTTCTTCCTCGGGAGATGAGATGAAAAAAAATGATATATAGGATGGAAGAATTCAGTCACAATTGCATTATGCTCTGAAGGATGGCCCTGTGGTTCAATTTCCTCTTCATTGCCTGGCCTCTTTGGATTTTCAACATGGTACCTTTTTTCTATCTCTCTGTAAAACCTGACCATGCCACCTATTGCTGCGGGGATAGTAACATATGATAGATCCAACTGAATGCATCCTCCCAGATCAGCTGCAAACTTCCTAGATAAAAGCATTCCCCATACATTTGGTACATCAATGATTGCTATATCCATGGTGATTATTTTGTATGTGTAATTTGCTAAGGCAACCTGCAAATCTTTAACTACCCAAGGACTTCAATTTTCTTAGAATCCATAGAGCAAATGTTGTGATAGGGCCTTGAAATTCTCAGATTCAGTTGGTCCATAACTTGATTAGTCATGACATTAGTTGAGGCCCCTGAATCCAACATACAAGTGTGGAGCAAATGGTCATTAACTCCTAAAGTAAGGAAGAAAGGTTGATTATCTTCATTAGTCATGTAATAATTTAGATCCTTTAACCTAATTTATTCGTCCTTCTGGTGCACATCATTCTTTTCCTATTGAGCCATGCCTAGAGCTTTGAGGAACGCTGCTCTTTGGGAATGAATCTTTAGAAACTCTATTACGGGGACAAAAATCTTGACACTGTTTATCCATGTAACCCAATCAATTTTGTCTTGATTGATAACTCTTAGATGCAACCTGTTTATTTTGATTCTGATCTTTGCCCTTCTTTTGATAAGTGTAGCCTTTATTTCTAGCAATTTCTAGAATCTGCTCCTGAAATGGGGTTTCACCATACATCTATGTGATAGGATCCTTTTCATTGCTAAATTGGTTGATGGTGAAAGATGAAGGAATCACGTCTGTGCAACGACCTTCCTTTGAAGAACTCTGATTAACATTGTTTATTTGTTCAATGGTTCCTTCATTTAGGAGCTTACTAGCGATGGCACATGAAATTTCTTCATGAAACCCTTCACAAGATTTGCAAAATGGCATAGGATGATCGATGATATTAGCAGACTCAAGAGGAGTGGGAGGCTTTTGTTCATTGGGAGGATTCCTTCATGGCCATGGATTATTGTTACCTTTGTTATTATTATTATTTCTAGGCTGAACATTCTGAGCTTGATTCTGTTCCATTTGAATCAACCTAGATTGCATGGCACTCATTTCTTTAGCATGCTCAATTCTCATTTCCTTAATCATTTGAGTTAATTCCTTGATTGGGTCATGCTCTACCTCCTTTATTTCTTTTCCTTTAGCTCCTATTGGACCACTTTCAAAACCAGGAATTTTTGACTTACTAGACACTTTCTTATCTTTTTCTAACTCTTTGGCAATAGCTTGATCAGTGGCTAAGTCAGTCGGTTTAGCATGTCTAATTTCATAAGATGTATCAACACAAAAGGCTTCAAGGTAATTCTCTAACAAAGACTTGTTCGGAGGTTTATAACCTCGAGTCATCTCTTTGATAATACCATTGAATCTTTGATTAAATTCTTCAACTATTTCATTCTCATTCTTCTTAATGCTGTTGATGGCTTTGAATAGATATCTTCCTTCCTTCATGTCCCTGTATTTACCCTTCAATGCATTAATGATAGCTTGCAGAGAATCAAAAGAGTTATGAAGCTTGTCTTAGTACCATTGCAATACATCATCTTCCAATGGAACGAAAAAGATATTCATTCTAACAGCCTCATGATTGTAGGCAATTGCGTGAGCCTATCTTAGCAGGAAAGATGTGAACTTCCTGATGTGAGCATCATCATTAATTGCATTGTTCCCTTGAAACATAGGGATCTTATCCAAACCAACATTTGGAAGATTATGAGGATACCCTTGGATATTGGAAAAGTTGAAAGGCCTATAAAAATCCATGATGTCCCAACTGACGGGATCAGGGAAAAACAAGTGGATATCAGGGAGGGCTTCTTGTCCGAGAAAGATTAAATGCTTACTAGAATGTAACTTATTTAATCAAGCTATAAGAGCCTTTTCAGGAGCCAAAGTGGGGTTAACTAAGCTACTAGGATTTCTTCTAGTATGAGCCCTTATGAATGGATAAATAAGTGGAGTTGCCACCCAAACAGGAAAATAACCCAATTGTCTAGGTGCTAAGGTGCAAATAGAAACGTGAACAAGGTGATGAGAAGATTAGTGAAAAGATGAAGAATGAGAGGATGAAAATATGGGAGAGAAAGTCGTTAAAGCGCCGAGAACAAGGTGGTCACCGACAACGATGCCAGAAAATGTGGCGTCGATTGATGAATTGATGATGAAAGGAAAAATGAAAAATCAAGAACCAAAGATGGTCCTGGAAAATGTCGAAATATTGGGAACAAGAAACTCTATCCCCGACAACATCATCAAAAAATGTTGTCGCCCAAACTATACAAGCAAGATGCGACAATGCTCAGGGCAAGCGTTGTCACTCATCCTTGCCCTGTCCGTTCTAGCTGTCTCCCTACAACAAACTATGAGGGGTAGTCCCTGTGAAATGTGAAGATGAGAAACTTGTTGGCAACCAACAAGTTTGGGAGACACAACTGAATGGCCTAGCAACTTGGTTGAATTAACAAGTTAAATGATTTGATTAGATTATCGCAAAAGACCAGTGTCTTAAATAGAGTCAATTACTTGCTTAAGACAAATTATTTACCAAGTGACCGAATGAACAATTGTTACTTAAGGATGCTTCACTATCTTATATGAAATGCAAATCCTACAATCTAGGTGAGATGCAGAGTCTTGGTTATTTTAAAGTTATATGCCTATCTAAGTATATCCTTTGTCTTAACTGTTTTGAAGCTAGTCTCTAAAGTAGGTTGTGAGAGAGAAACCAAGGGGAAGCAATTTAGGGCCTGATTAACGATTCCTCTCCTTGGATTCTAACCACCTGATGTCTTTGGCATTGCAGAGATTGTGGCTTTGACGACTGCAAGGTCACCGTGTTAACCACTAAACAAGTGCTAGAATCCTCAGGCTAAATGAGAAAGGTGGGCCTGTCTCTCTATCAACCAAACTTATGCTTGGAAGTTAATTAATTAATGTAAGAGACTAGTCCTAAGATGTAAGTGCAAGATCTGAGTGCTCTGAAGGTGAGATTATTAAGGTTCTTAAGTGCTCAATTATAATGATCTTCAATTATGAAAAATGAAGTACTTAAACAATAGATGAATGACAATCTCAACCACAAGAGAAAGTGCTCAATCTTAACAGTGCCAAAAAATGTTACCAGTAATACCAATAGATAATTGCTCAAGTGATAAACAAGATAAGATCAATGCTTCTCAAGACAATTAGCAATCTTCAAGATTATAATCAAGGAATCATCAATATGCCAATTAGATACAGACTAAGTCACAGGACACGTCCTCCAGGGTCTCGTGTCCCGTATTTTACGTACTGGACACGAAAACGGCCCTAATACGTGTCGAATACGGTTTTTAACGTGTCCTGTAAAATGGAATACGTATTCGCCGATTTTCGTCGTGTCCTGAATTTGGAAAACGCGTATTTCGTTGGTAGAAAACGTTGCCTGCATAAGCTGCAATTTTTTTTGAAAGAAACAAATACTTTTTGAGTGGGGCAGCTTAATGATCAAGTCTAGGCCCTAGTATTGATATGCTATTCATGGTAATGTTAAGTTCTTAAAGTAAAAGTGACATTCTCCTTAATCTTCATTTTCATCCTTTTACTTAAATTTTTAACATTACCATGAAATGACTCAGGATGTTTGAAGTGGTTCTGGCCTCATTGGATTTCATATGGAGAAAGTAGAATTTTAGATTTCATTCAAAATGCAGCAGACTTATCAGTTTTTCAGGATTTCAGGATTGGGAGATTGTAATGTTTCCAGGTGACACCACCTGCCCAGGCTACCCCTGCCACCAGTAGAGGACGTGGTCTACCTCCTATAACTCCTACTTCTAGTTCTTCAGCTTCTAAAGCATAGCAAACTCCACTGCCAACTCCACCAGCACCAGCGTCTACATCTAGAGGGAAAGGGAAAGCTGTGGCATTTTCTTGCAAGAGGGGCAGACGAAATCAATAGGATTAGACTTCAGTTATTTTCTTATGTGCTTGTAAGTTGTACATGAACAATGAACATTGAATATTCAAGAATCAAGACCAAGCATATCACATTTTAATTTCTAAATAGTAAATTTTGATTCTATTTATTTTTTTAAAGTGAACTATGAATTTTGAGAAGTAATTATATTTTAATTTGATTAGATAAGCTGCAACCTGCAATTTAATATGGATAAAAAACTATATTTC
>APFE030009221.1:0-16729 GCA_000404065.3 Pinus taeda
TTTTCTGAGAGTTCTCATAGCACCTTTACATATATTTTCAATAGTATTTTGGATATAATTTTGGTAGTAACAGGAGGACATAGAACTCTGATAGAACCTTGTTGTATGAGATACTTGTGTCATGTGTTAGTGAAATCAAGCATGTAGGTGTTATGGCGATGGTGTTGATATGCTTCCAAATCATTCAAATAAATTAAATCCTCTTCTATCCAAATAGAAGGCTCCGGCGACATTTTTATTTATCTAACTCCAAGGAAATAGGAAATAGTTGAACTCCTTATTTAATCTGCCCCAATGAAAATGCTTCACATCATTTTATATCATCTAGCATCAAACAAATTTCCATTATTGTCATTCTCTTAGAAAGATGTAATTAAACACATTCTAAGTTTAATATTGAGATCCATAAATACAAGGGAGAGTCAACATAGGCATCAATGCCTTCTATTCTTTGTTCTTCATATGAAATTTTAAATATGTAACTCCCAACCTTGTAGAATCCATGGGAGGTTTATGTTGGTAGAATTATAAGTAAGATTAATCACTCGATAAATAAGGACAAAGTTATGTAGGAGCCATTGTACTCTTTACCTTTGGATGCTAAAATAAATACCTATTATAATATGTAATTCTTAACAAAGAATTGTGATTCTTTCTACAGTTGTGTTGGAAAAGGCAAGGCCCCTTCCCTCTGGTATACCTTGTGTTGTTTCTTTCTGTAGGTAAATGATTTATTTATTTAATTAGTAGTTGCAGGTTTCCATTCATTTATTGTTACTTGAATTTCCATTACAACTTTGTTCCTCCATTTTTCTGCAATTATTTTATTGAATAGCGAGACAACATCATTTTGGTATCATGTTTGTTTATCCCCAAGGGTCCAAATATTGTTAACTCAAGGAACCTTGAAAAGGCTATAAAAATCCTTAGGACCTCAAACTATGAGCCGAGGAACTTTAGGCCAAGTTTGATAGCTCAATCATTTTTATGATTACAAATTTAGAAGTCTAATGAAGGCATAAAAATTAATCTAGTAAGGGAAAAGTTAAATGTTGAAGCTTTAATGTTTTATTTCTTATTGCACCGAAACTAAGCCATGTTAATTCTTGAGAAAATAAAGCATAATTTCCCCTTGAATTTAGTTTCTAGAAGTGACTTATTAGATAGTTAGTGTATTACATTAGGTTCATACCTATCCCCACATATATTTTTCCAACACCTCATAAGCTTATGAGAATTTGGATAGATAATTTAATGATTAATAATTTAAGCAATTAAATTGGACGACAAGCATCCCCTACCCTATTATTTCTCCAAGTTGGCTAAATTTTTAAGGGTTGAATAACCACTAGAATCACCTCCTCTAGAGGGTTTAGGAAGAAGTTTGTCAAAGGAACACTATGAGCTCTAAATCCCCATACTTCACATAATCCCAAGGTAAAATTTAAGTCTCCTCCTATAATGAGTTTATCAAAGTGTACCAATGGATTCTTAAATGAAATATCCCAAAAAATTCTTTCTTTCCAAATGCGACCATACATATTGAGGTATAGAATGGGAATATAAAACTATTTTAAATATAGGTTCAAGGTTAAACTGGACCTAATCAACTAGATAGTTAAAAGGTTTAAAACATTAGATTACTATCCTAAAGCAAGACATCCCAATCTATCAGTGGCATCCCATGACAAGAAATCCCAATAAGGGAAGGTGTCTTTTAGGATATTTATGGCATTATCACCTTTCATCATCATTTTGTAAAGGAAGAAACATTATAGAGAGAGACACTCCACTGCCCTCTTTATGTGATCCATGTGGACCTTCAGGAACACACACAGGACAAGGAGGACTCGGGGATGCTCATAAATCAAATTCATCAGAATGACTTCAACATAGGACTAAAGCATAGATATCATCTTCTTGATCGTGGTGGTATGAACGGTTCATCAAACCGAGCTCGTATGCAATAGATAGAGCTCTTCAAAGTTTGACATGACAAGGGAAAAAGTGGGCCCACAATGTGCCATATGGCATCCCCATCAGCACGTGGGACCCACATGGCGACCCATCATCCACTGACACATGGCAGCCCATTATTGGCCTTCAAACCTGCACAAGCAACAAAAATCATTTTTGAATTAAAAAACCATATAACAAAAATGGTTTAATTTAGTTATTAAAATAACTATATAAAAACAATGCAAACACAAATCATAACGAATCATTTTATATATTAACTAAAGTAAAAAAATTTAATATATAATTTTTTTATATTAGCAAACTCCATTAATAAACAAACCAACGTATATCAAAATACACCAAAAGGGAAAACCATATATGAAATATGGTCAATATATGGTTTTTTAAAACAAACTCCAAAACAAATTTATTACCAACAAATGTTACCATACAACAGTTGCAATGAACCTTTAATATTCTATGAGGTTATAACCATTGCCATGGTGGTTACAAGATCAACACTGCCACCATAATATATAACTTCATAACAGTGTCGTCAATGGAGTTAAGGGAGTCGACGAGGGTCGAACCTGCCCAGCCCACGTGATCGACCCCCAAGTGGGCAGCCCCATAAAAGCATCTTCCAACTATACACACGCCACTAAATATGGTACCAAAACCTTACATGCCCGAAACTTAAAACAAAAGTATGGTTAACGCGCCCATTTTGGGATGGGTGGGATTTAATCCCCCAATCCCATGCTTTTCCTTCTTATCTTTTACCATTACACAACTACTTACATTGGTATTTCGACCCTAACATTTTTATATAAACTCATAATTTTACCATAGCAAGGAGGAGGAGGACTGCACGAATTTCGAGACAGAAGCGAGCAGGGATTTCGAGGCAATTTAATAATATTTTTATGCAGGAACCATGAATTTTGCAGAAGGGCAAAATTTTTAACTTCTTAGAAATTGACAAATTTTATATGGATTTTATGCCTCTTGTCGCCACGAACATGATGGCGCTATCCATTTTGTAGTCTAAGTTTTGCATCTTCTAGTGATTTCCTAAATACACATGGAACCATGATTTTAGCACAAATAGGCAGTGAAACCATAAGCCATAAAATTTTCCCATGGAGAGGATTTTCAGCTCATCCCTAAAAAAAAATCTTTGAGGAATCCCAAGGGAATCTAAAAGATTCCTTGAGCTCCGAATTTTCAAATTCTCAGAATTCAGATTTTGGACAGTCGTTTCAGCACTACTTGACACCACAAATTTGATGGTGTATTTAGATTTGTCTTTCTCTCATTTCTTCCTTTAGTCGCTTTTCTAAGTGCCAGTGCAGATGTTCATCTTCATGTGCGAACAGTCTTCTTCTTGTGATCGATATTGTGAGATCGATGTTTCAGCAAGCTTCAACACTTTGACAACCTTTGTTTCAGATGGCCCTTGGTGTTGAGGTATATGATGTGTTCATGTACTTCTTCTTTCTGCATTATGTTTTACAAATCCTTGATTGATGTTGATGCAGGATCTTGTTTATTACAATTGTCATTATTCCTTGCTTGATTTAACGTAGAATCTTTCTATGTGATGTATTTTTTGTCATAACTCTTTATGTTATGCTTTGAGATCCCTTGTTATATGTTGTTGGGATACTCTTGTTGTTGTCATGCATGTGTTTGCTTTGACATCCCTTTTGTGCCATGTTGGCAAGATGCGCACCATGCTTGTTTTTGTGTCATACTGATAGGAGTCTTTTGATTGAGAGTTATAGCTATGGAACATCTTTTAAAGCCACTCCTACATGAGGGCATTATTTCTTGTATGATTGAGACATCATCTCTATGTACATCATCTTTATTGACAACACATAATGCAATGGCCTACACCATCTTGACATCGGGGCCTAAAGACGTAATCCCTCTTGGACGAACTCCATTATCAACACTTATATTTTCATGTGTTGATGATTGTCTTATTCCTCTTATTTATAGCATGCAGATGTATTCACTAATGCTCTTATAAAATTGCAATTTAACACATCACGAAAGTAAAAGGTCTTGGAAGGGTCCTTCTTCACACCTGGACCTGGATCAAGTGGTATCAAAGTGGTCTTTACGTGTAAGTGAATTGTAGTGTGAACAATGGAACCTACAGTGACAGAGAATGGAAGAGAAATGTACGAGACCATGGTCAACATTTCCAAGAGAGTGGAAATCGTGTGTGAAACTCTACAGAAAGAGACAGAGGAAAAGGAGCGGTTGTAACTTCAATTGCAAGCCACAAAAAAGGCCATGGAAGAACTGAAGCAAAACAAACATAATCTTCAAATAGAAAATGATGAATTGAAGATGCACCTACATGAAGAGAAAGAGGAAAAACAAAGTTTGCTACGACAGCTGCAAGCAAAGGACGAGGCCTTGGAAAAGTTGTAGTGTGACTCATGTTAGGTAAAAGGTAGTTCTCCATCTTCATGTATGTTTCTTAATGATGATTTCGCTATGTTTGAAAATCACACCACAGAAATTGACTCCAAACTATTGAAGAGAATGGGGTGTGAAGGAAAAGGCTTGGGCATTAATGGCCAAGGCATTGTCAACCCCATCAAAGTAGAGGAATTACCTCGTCAAGCAGGACTTGGGTGTGTTAGGAAAGAAGTTGGGGAATGCGCTGAGATAGTTAGTGAACCACCAACGATGGATGATGAGAAGCCCTCATCAGTTCTTTCCAAATCGGAAGAGAAGGTAAAAGATGTTGATTTCCTTTCGATTTCATGTTCTCATAGTATGATGTCTATTGGAGATGTGGAGATCCTAGTTACAGGGACAAATATGAGGCTCCTTACAAAGACAAGGCACAAGGAGAAAGAACTTGGTGTTAATAACCAAGGCATCGCTCAACCTTTGGAGGTTGTGCATGAGCATCAATTTGTAGGATCGAGATACACTAAAGAAGAGTGCTCAAAGGTGTCGATTCATCTGAGACATTGTCGATGAAAGAGAAAGATGGGAAAGCATCCCCATCATCCCATGGTAGTTTCCATCACAAGGAGAGAGCTAAGGCAAGATCTCATCGCCATACTAACATCAAAAACAATGAAGGAAGGTATAACCATTTTCGATCTTCAAATGTTCATTTTGATTATGATGATGTTGTTAATAACGAATGAAAACAAAGGCATCGAAAAACATGCACTTTTTGTGGTTTAACTAACCATACCTTTTCCAAGTGTTGGAAAAGAATGGCAGCACTCATGAGGCATGAAAAACCCTCTCCATAGCATGAAAAGAAACATGTTAAGTAGATATGGAGCAAGAAAACCTACTGCAGTCATTGTGACAGAAATGGCCATTAGAGAGCCACTTGCTGGAAGCTCCATCCAGAGCAGCGCTTTAAAGAAAAAGCATTGGTGCATGAACTAGGAAGAGTGGTTGTTCAACAAGCAAAACAACCTCAAGGAGGTGACCCATTCACATTGATCGGTGAGAAATGGTTTTTTTGACATGATGTCATTTTATGGTCATTCTTTGCAAACCATTTGTTGCATTTTAAAGTGTAAAAGTGATGATGTGTTTTCCATCACTTGGTCAGCAACAATGATGTCTGGTCATGTTTTGAGTATTATTTTGAGTTGCATGTTAAAAATCTAAAAGTAATGTTATGTTTTCATCACTTGTCAAAACAATAATGTTTGGCGTTATGAATGTAAATCATGTGTTGCAGTGATGATGTGTTTTCCATTACTTTTTGAAGCAACCATGATGAGTTGGCCTTGTTGTCGTAACTGAAGTATCGTGTCCATCTTGTTGTAAACTTGTCCACCGAGATGTGTTATAAACTTGTGGCAAGTGTGGGATGTTTAGGTCATTAGTTGGTCATGTCGTTCAAAGCATGTAATTGCAAACAATGTACTACAGGTTGCAAAGGGCAAGTGTCGGCTCATCGTTCAAGGCTTTGAAGAACAAAGGTGAAGGTGATGGAAACGAGACTTTTTCAGGATGCTTGTGATGTAGACAAGGTACAAAGAAAGTTGCAGATTATTTTCCATGCTTTTCGAGGACCAAAAGCTCCTCAGTGGGGAGGATTGATCCAGGTGGATCTTTAGGAACACACGCAAGACGAGGACTAAGGGATGCTCAAAAATGAAAGTCATCGGAATGACTTTGACCTAGGACTAGATTGTAGATCTCATCTTCTTGATCGTGGTGGTGCGAATGGTTCGTCAAACCGAACTCATATGCAAAAGATAGAGCTCTTCAAAGTTTGACATGACAAGGGAAAAATGTGGGGCCCACAGTGTGCCACATGGCATCCCATTAACACGTGGGACCCACATGACAACCCATCAGGCACTAACAAATGGCAGCCTTTCATTGACTTCCTAAACCTCGACAAGCAACAAAAATCATTTTTAGGTTAAAAAACCATATAACAAAAATAGTTTAATATAGTTATTAAAATAACTATATAAAAACAATGCAAATATAAATCATAACAAATCACTTTATATATTAACTAAAGTCAAAAAAGTTAACATATAATTTTTGTTATATTAAAATATTATAACAAACTCCATTAATAAACAAACCAACGTATATCAAAATCCACCAAAAGGGAAAACCATATATGAAATATGGTTAATATATGGTTTTTTAAAACAAACTCCAAAACAAATTTATTACCAACCAATGTTACCATGCAACGGTTGCTATGAGGTTATAACCATTGCCATGGTTGTTACAAGATCAATACTGCCACCATAATATATAACGCCATAACAGTGTGCCGTCAACGAAGCTAAGGGAGCCGGTGGGGGTCAAACCTGCCCTACCCACGTGGTCGGCCCCCAAGCGGGCGGCCCCATAAAAGCACTTGCCAACTGTATGCACGCCACTAAATAAGGTATCGAAACCTTACATGCTCAAAACTTAAAACAAAAATATAGTTAACGCACATAGTTTGGGATGGGTGAGATTTGATCCCCTGACCCCATGCTTTTCCTTCCTATTTTTTAGCATTACACTAACTGCTTACATTGGTAATTATGTCTTAATTTTTTTATATAAACTTAGAATTTTACTAGAGCAAGGAGGAGGAGCACTGCACGAATTTCGAGATAGGAGTGGGCATGAATTTCGAGGCAGTGAAGTAATTTTTTTATGCAGGGACCATGAATTTTGCAGGGGCAAAATTTTCAACTTCTCATAAATTGACAAATTTTATATGGATTTTACACCTCTCGTCGCCACGAACACGATGGCGCTATCCATTTTTCAATATGAGCTTTTCATCTTCCAGACATTTCCAGAATGCACGCAGAATCATGATTTCAGCAAAAACAGGCAGCGAAACCATGAGCCATGAAATTTTCCCACGGAGCGGATTTTTAGCTCATACCTGAAACAGAATCTTTGAGGAATCCTATCTAAAAGATTCTTTGAACTCCAAATTTTCAAATTCTTAGAATTCAGATTTTGGACAATAGTTTCAGCACTACTCGATGCCACAACTCTAATGGTGTATTCAGATTTGTCTTTCTCTCATTTCTTCTTTCAATCACTTTTCTAAGTGCCAGTGCAGATGTCCATCTTCATGTGCGAACAGTCTTCTTCTTGCAATCGATGCTATGAGATCGTTGTTTCAGCAAGCTTCAGCACTTTGACAACCTTTGCTTCAAATGACCCTTGGTGGTGAGGTATATGATGTGTTCATGTACTTCTTCTTTTTGCATTATGTTGTACAGATCCTTGATTGATGTTGATGTAGGATCTTGTTTATTACATGTTGTCATGATTCCTTGCTTGATTTGACATGGAATCTTTCTAGGTGATGTACTTTCTATCATAAATCTTTATGTTAGACTTTGATATCCCTTGTTGTATGTTGTGGGGATACTCTTGTTCTCGTCATGCATGTGTTTTCTTTGACATCCCTTTTGTGCCATGTTGGCAGGATGTGCACCATGCTTGCTTTTGTGTCATACTAATAGGAGTTTTTTTATTGTGAGTTCTAGCTGTGGAACATCTCTTAGAGCCACTCATGCGTGAGGAAATTATTCCTTGTATGATCGAGGCATCATCTCTGTGTACATCATCTTTATTGACAATGCATAATGCAGTGGCCTACGCTATCTTGACATCGGGGTCTGAAGACGTAATCCCTCCTGGACGAACTCCGTTATCAACACTTATGTTTTCATGTGTTGATGATTGTCTTATTCCTCTTCTTTACAGCATGCAGATGTATTCATTAATGTTCTTATAAAATTGCAATTTAACACATCACGAAAGTAAAAGGTCTTGGAAGGGTCCTTCTTCACACCTAGACTTGGATCGTTATGACCAATGTTTTAGAAGGGTTGGATACTCCCTAATATTTAAGAGACATAATTTTCATGGGGAAACCCTGGTAAGGGTTGATGCTCTAAGTACCCCAAATATGGATTACTATTTACTTAAATGGATTTACAAATTGGCTTAAAATTGGTTAATAGAAATAAAGGATCCCTTTATTGTGGAATTGGGCTTGGGATTAGGATCCTCAGATGTTCCCAACCCACTCCCAAGCAATGACATTAGTAAAAAATATTCCACATGATCAAATTTTGAGGATAGGGAGGGTTTTAATTTTGAGTAGACATTTTATTTTGAAAGGATTGGCCCGAGGAGGGAGGAAATCTTAGAATTAATAGTTAGAGGGGAAGGTGATGGGGATAGGGAGGGGCCAAATTCTCATAGGGGAATGGGGGGTAAAGGATAAAATTTGTGAGTGGGGAAGGAAAAGGTTAGAGTGCCACTTTAGGATGCCACAAGGGATAGTAGAGCTTCAAGAATAAACCATTGGACATAAGAGAATAATAAAAGAATAGGAAGAGGGAAGACCAAAATTTGTGTACCTTTAAGGGGGGGCCCTATAGTAGACACCATAGTGACTAGAGGTGCCAGATGATCACTCTGATTTTACAAGATTGATCCCTCCATCAAGACTAAATAATCCACCTTCAAAACATTGTTTAGATCTAAATGATCCAAGGTGACCTTAGAAGAAGAAATTGCACCGTGTAGAACCACAATAAAATGCTTCACTATGGGAAACAACCTTTTCTATAGGAGAATTCTAAACCCACTCTTGTCTCTTTCAATTTAGTAAACAATATTGATCTAGGCGGGCCTATGTGTGGCAACATCCACACCTAAAAGGAATACCTTTGTAACCTAAGGGTTTCCTATGAACATGGTCCCCAATAGAGATGGTGATGGCATTCATGAGACCTTTTGACTGATTAACCCAACCAAAATCCTAGTCATGCCTCGATATAACTAGTTTTCTTGAAGGATAAATCCACTTCAGATAAAAAAATATATGATTTCTTTTGATATCTCCTTGAAGATATTTATGAGTAGAAGAAAAGAGGGAGACTAGGAAGATGAACCCAAATCATAATCAAAAACAATTTCTCCAACCTAACATCAAAATTGACTCTTACCATTTTTTGAGAAACAAGGTCTATGATCCCCATTTCCATCTTCTTGCTAAGACTATTTGAGTGTCCTCTCTTAATTTGGTTACCTAAGTCATCCACCCTTTAGCTAGCGACATGCAGTGTGGTGAGTAGCCCAATAGAGCCATGAAATGATCCTCCATTCATTTTTTAAAAACTTGCATAGTTATCCTATCACTGGAAAAATGACTAACAATTATAGCTTCCTCCATGGCATAAATGTCATTAAGTTGGACATTTTTCCCTTGCACCAGGTAGGGCTCTTCCACTTTGCATTTAATATATTTTTTCTTTTTCTTAGGCTTTTCTTTAACTGATGGTCTTGGTGAAACTATCAATTGGGAGGGATAGTAGCCACTATACATATCTAGAGGTAATCAGATATGAACAAAACCTCTTGTTCTAGAAGGTGAAGAAAACTAGGGATAAGAATCTGACAAGGGACTAAAGTCTATGGAGAGAGAGGCAAAGTTTGAAACCAAAATTGATGGGGAAATTAAAGTAATGAAAGGGGAAACCAAATGTTGAAGAGGAGGTAAAATTGACACACTGCCAACTAGGAAAGACCTAGATTAGGGAAATTTCCTTCCAATGCGCTGACAACAACTAGTGCCTTAGAACCTTAGCCCACAAAAAAAAATAATGGATCCCTTGACAACTCACATACTACTAAAAGCTCCAACATATATGGGACCACACAAGGACATCCCTTTAGAGGGAATTATATGTGATGGCCCAAATCAAATCATATTAGAAAATCCTTAGAAAAATCATTCAAATAATTAATAAGAACAATCTTCATGAGTTCATCTCTATACTCAATGAGAGTGAATGTCAAGCTATGGAGCATACAAACTAAGGTAGAAGATGTGTAAAGAAAGGATTCCTATTTGGGTTGATATCTAAATTTTTAAACTCCATAACCTATGAAAACCTCAAATGTGCACATAAACCCCAACTGCGTCATCCATATTCCATACATAATCGTATCTATTAAAAGTAATATTTTAAAAATGATTTAACTTAATCTTTTTAAAATTAAAAAGTATAGATATACCATTTATATATCATATAAGCTATCTTAACAATATTTGTATTCAATTTATTGAATGTCACAAGTGCATTTAATAAAGTGATACAAGGGATACATAAAGTTCTCATAACTATATCATTGTGAATCTACTGGCATGCATCCACCATGCACCTACCCCTCCCTGATAGAGATGGACAAAGTAATCCGAAGGTGACGAGAGGAACCAAAATTTTGGCTTCTACGTAAAACAAGAGGAGCTGCAGGGCAGCAAGTCCCTGCCCTGAGCTGGGAAAAAGCAGCCGCTGAGTCTATTATATTTTTTCTGAGCTCATACCAGTAGTTGGGGCAAATTGTTTGCAGCACCCCTTAGAAAATTAATAGACTGTCGGCATTATGTTGCACTGTTATGGGCTTGTAAATTTCTCTTCCCTGCCGACTGCTCACATGGAGATGGCGCCCAACATCAGCTCTGCAAATTCATTCTTGTTCATATACAGCCTGATACTTGCTTTGCTGCCGCCCATGGGTTGAGTTTGAGGATATGGGACTCCTCTTTTCTCATCGTTGGAAAATATCCGTACGGGCACATCATCCACAAAGAAATTGCTTCCATGCATCAAACAACCAGCTCGTCAGACACTGTAATACACAGACTAACTAGGCATGGCAATTATTGTATATATACTTACACATCTTGGTGGCGATTCCACAGAAAGGAATAGGAATGAAAGTCTGCAGTTGGGTCGAACCATAAGAAAAACGTTGTTCCACCAAGTATAAAGTATAAATTGAATCCATGATCAAACTTAATCAAGAACCCAAGAAACGCAATATATTTTGATCTAATGTATGGTAAATGACAGTTACATAGAATGCAGTAACAGTGCCAGCAGAGTCCCCGGGAACGAGTTTGATCTGCATATTCACTTTTCCGAAGATGTATGTGCTCTTCGAAGCAAATCCTGCACGTGAAAGCAGAGCAACCTTAATGAGACTTGATTTGATGTAAGCAGCAGAAGCACAATCAGTAGTAAAAGCATAGAAATGGGATAAAAAATAGAATATATATATAAATACCATAAATATTATCAAGTTTGAGCTGGAGCAACGCCCCTTGGGGCATGACATAATCAGCAGCCCAACTGGGGTAGAAGAAATCATCGAAGGACACACATTGAGAGCCCGCTAGAAGGCTGCACAGCGATACAAAGATGCAAAGAACAGAACACTGCATGATACGCCCCCCTTCTTGACAACCTACCAATACCAGTGCCATACTCAAACACAAACTCGACTGGACTGGATTGTGTATCAAGCCAGTGGAAATGAATCAGAGTTCAAAGAAGGAATAGCATGACCGAAAAAATTTATAAGGAATGGTAACTTGACTGCCACTCTACTAAACTTAACTACGATCATAAAAATCGCCCCCAACCGGTCCCACGACTCCATCTAAATAATGTTTGTTTGCCTATACTCACTCCCGTCATGCCAGTCTGTCAGTTAATTACAGTATTGGGGACTCCTTTTCTCAAAATTTACCACGTTGTTGCCCCTATTTGTCATTTGATGTGAGTGCCACTTGGCGGGTACTTTTCCTGTAAATTTGCAATGTCCCCGATACTGCTTTGAGGGGAATTATGATAATTTAAATGTAAATATTTTAAAAAATAAAATTTCTTTGAATTAAAGTTTATCGGAATAAATCATGGCTACCGTAGACTGGTCAAATTTGAAGTTTTTGGCCCCACCACGACAGACAAACCAAGCGCCACAGAATCCTGTTCAAAGCATAATGCATGATCGAAAAGTGGCACACGACAACAATGACAAGTACCATTCTATGCATGTTGGATAGCTGAGCTTATGTTTCCCGTCATTGAACGCATTGCAATACTGTAATTTCTTGATGTCGAAGTGCCCAAACAACCCTGGCACTAGCAAAGTCCAACAGGGAAGGATGGTTACTCTTCCTCTAAAGCGCGCAAACATAAGAAAAACAGGTATTTTCTTCCGTGAAATCAGTGATTCTGGCACTGTTCACGGTATGTCTGTGGTTCGGTTTAGTTTTGTTCGTTTCTGGTACTGGTTTTGGCCCTGTGTTGGTTTTTCTAAATTATCTCTGATTTCCAGGACCCAAAAAGGACTATGTTTAAGATTCCTTAGCGGCGATTAGGTAGGTCCTCAATAATATCTGGTGGTAATGTAAGAAATAGAAAATACAGTATGGGAACTTTCCAGGTCAAGATGTCGTTCTTTTGACGTATTCAGGAAAATAGGATCGTTATGTATAAGTCGTAATTCTGCAGGCAATATGCTTGCCGTTGTAATTCTGCAGGCAATCTGCTCGAACAGTCGGTTGCATTTCAAAGCAATGCGAGGTGATCGAAATGGATACATTAATGTATTGATCGATCTCAGCGAGACCGAGACTTGAAGCGCTAAACGAAAGGCCTGCGCCATTTTAGACAGAATGATGAAGCAGTTTTGGGACCGTCTTGACTTTATCTAATCAGGTAACTAGTATGTACATACAGCGCTGTAAAATTTAGGTGAAGGCAGAGACACAGGTGAATGATACGCGTCCGGTCAAAGAAGTCTTAATCGAATAGAACACCGTATTACCACCTGCATGCATTACACGTGTTGGTTTACCATGCATCAAATTTTAAAACACTTGTCTTTCTGTTTCATACGCCGAATACATTTATCAAATTGAAGTTTCTTTTCATAAGTTTGTTGACAGTTTATAGCATATGACAAAGAAAATGAATCCGGACCGATGATATATGCAGTCCAACGCAGTCCATCATGAGTCTAATATACTATTTTGATGTTTTTAAGTACTGTTTCCAACTGTTGTATGCTTCGGTTTTCTCACTAACATAATGGCTAAGGATCTATCACTTTCTGCGCAATCATTTTAACTTTTGTGATTAGTCTGCTGAAATGTTAAGCGTTTAACTTCTCCTATGCATTTCTGGTAAAAAAGGAATTTTAATATTTTGTGAAAGTTTTGCAACTGTGATCTACAGTAAGTCTTTTGTGTGGTAACATAAGTACATGATTTCAGTAGAAGAATTGATAGAATTCAAGTATTGATGCTTTACAACTGTTATTGCAATTTTTTAACAGAGCATTTTATTTTAGATCAAATGAAAATGAATGAGAATCTGTTTCAGTTTATAGCCTCAACAGTTTTGTTAATTTTCCCCTCTTTAAGTGTTCGTTTTGTTCTTTCTGCAGATACTAGAAGGACTTCTAAGGCTACCCGAAAATAGAGAGTGTGCTGATTGCAAAAGCAGGTAGTTCAATGAAGTGTGGATATGTTCGAATTTCAAGATAGTTTCCATCGTTCATAATCAACTGCTATAATTACACCAAGTTTACGAGGCCGTCGATAAAGCCCGTTTCCGCGTGGCAAAGATCGAGCGCGAACTTTCCAGGCGATTGGAAGAAATTTTTGCTGTGAAAACCCCGAAAGGATCCGAATGGAGGTCTCTGCAGGTTAGTTACTATTATTGCTTCCAAGATTTTTCTAGCGCTAGCGCCTGGTTTAAACCGTAATATTAAAAAAAGACTTAAACACTCTTAGATTTCTTGAAAAAAAAGATTTAATCACTCTTATAGTTAGATTTATAGTTAGATTTCTTGCATAATTTTGGCCAGATTTTGATGAGAAATTTCCTGTCCTAACTAATTTAAAATCCTGGTTACAGGTTCAGTATTTTGATTCTCCCAGATTACTTCTCAGGCGACAAAAAATAGATTAAATTTCTTTTAGGAAAAAACAGAACTAGTAAAAATAGATTAAATGTTTCTAGTGATTTTACCATGTGATTTTATGTCTGAATTGAGTCTTTCTCGCAGATTTTGGTATTGCGTTGGTAGTTAATTCCAGGAGCAGAACCGGGCCAAGCAGAACCCAGGAGTAGAACCGGGCCAAGCAAAACGACGAGGACGAAAATAAGAGCAGAACCGGGCCAAGCAGAACGAGGACGAAAATAAGAGCAGAACCGGGCCAAGCAGATAGACGAGGACGAAAATAAGCACCAGTGTTCAGAGCAAAACCAACAAGAAATGAAGTTGCGCGTAGCGAAAGGCATGGGTGTGGTGATATAAGAAGGAATGGAGGTGCATTAGGTTGACACCACACCAATACATGCACAGAGCCATCTGTGCACCTAATGTCCTGATTTGGTGGTGTGTAGTTGGTGTGTCGTGTGATATATTGATCAAATAAACATTACCAAACATTACCAAGTATCCACATAACATTTAATGTTTATTGATTAATGCTAGCATTAGTTTCATTTTTCAGAAAATTCATTGAATCCATATCTTAAATGAACATTTATCCTAAGTTTGCCCAGATCTTGGCCTCGATATGAGGCCAAATAAGATCTTTAAAAATCTTAGTGGTTGAAATAGCGGTTTAAAAATCTTAGTGGTTGAAATAGCGGTTGAAATTTTCGTATTGGTTAAAAAAAAGTGATTTATGAAATATAAAACCGAAACTTAGGTTAATGAATTCGGTTGGTTGCTTGGTTTCTGTGTCAATTAATGAAAATGTTACAAATCGATTGCTATAGTCCCTGCAGCCCGAAGGGGCAGGGACTAATAAGATTATTGTTATAGGTCTGAGCATTCTCAATGGTGGCCACTTCCGCGCCAGCAGAAGGCCATCCACTTTCGGTAATGACGATCGGGATGTTGGGATACCCCGAGGCTTCCATGGCCGACAAAAGAGTATCAACCATAGCATCGAACAGGTTGGTGTAGCTGTGATCACCGTCTTGCACCACCGTAGACGTAGACTTAAACAGAGCATAATCCAGAGAAATGTCTTTTGTGTTGCCGATGTAGCTGAAGTATGGATAGACGTCCGCCATGAAGGGACCACCGTTCTGTGACAGAAAATTGAGTATTTGGCTCATCGTGTCCTTCACAGCATCTACGAAGATTCCTTTAGATGGCGGGTAGCCGCTGCTAACATCCGGCCTGTGGGTGGTAGAGACTTTGATGCTATTCTGCAGATTAGCGTTCTGGATCGCAGTTTGAATGTTGTTCATGGCCGGAACAAGATAGGGTACGTACTGAACGTTGCCTACCAAAACTTCGTTTCCCACTGCAATGTATTTGACATTGGTGGCGGGATAGAAGGGCACAATGTTCTCGTTAACCCAACGGTTTGCCGAGTCTTGGCTGGAAGATATGTCCTCCAGTTCGCTGTTAGCGACACCCACTATTACATCGATACCAGAATTCGCCAAAGCTTGCAGTGCAACTTTGTTTTCCTGGTAAATTCTCGTTTTCCCAATGTTGTTGGACTTCATCAAAGTTACCACCTCGTCTGCAGATGGAAGATTGTCTGCGTCCATGCCATAGTCCACTCCTATTTTATCACCATCTGCACACCGAATTCAATTAAATCAGTTTAATAGAGCGACAAGGTTGAACTTAAATCTTTGAATAACAATCCTATTGTATGAAGCATGTATCAAAGTAGAGAGGAAAATAATGCAATATAATGGTCATTTACCTGCGAGAACTGAACAACAGAAGATGGCCACACATCCAATCAGGAAGAGCCTAGATTGGTCTTTAAAGGTTGCCATTTTTATCACAGGAAATCAGAGGATTGATAAATAGCATGCGAGGGCGTTGTATTTATAAGGAGCTCAATTGGTCTCCGCATGGATTGAAAATTCAAAATCGATAGGCCAAGAACGATGCCGTGCCGTATCGGACTAGCTCTGTGTCGTTTGCACTGATGATTTTGTTCCCGTACGTCACGTTATATCCACAGTTGTACAATAAGGAGAGCAGGGGGCACATTTTTTCCTCGTCAAATGAAATGTCATCGTTTCTGCGCGTTTTTCTTATCAATTTGTCGCAGCCCAAGAGTTGAACAGCCGCCATCGATTATAACAGCCAAAGTCTTGAAGCACTCAGGACGCTAACGTCTAACTAGGGCATGACTTTTACACTATGGAAGATTTCAATAAGAAATTACTTAATAAACTTGCTTCTATGTTCGTTCTATTTAATTATTAGGTGTATTATAATTTAATGTTCAATAACAATTATTCATTTAACTGGAACCTGGCACGCGGTGCACAATCGGAAAGCAGGAAAAAGGAAGTGAAACGTAGTCAAGCTTTTCGTAGGAAGGTGTCGGAAGGTGGGTAAAGGGCAGATAGGTGGTGGCCATGGTGATTGT